>JAGDQP010038027.1:0-18350 GCA_022664845.1 Lepisma saccharinum
TAAACTACTCTTGTTAATACACCTTTATGCCAAATTTCGTATCCCTAGTTCAAACATTCTGGAAAATGGATTATGAAGTCAGCCATTTTTTATTCAAAATGATGTCTTTGCAGATATTTTGTAATCTACTAGTGATGATATACCGTCATACTTCGAAATTTCATATTTCAATTTTTAACATCTTTTTTCTTACAGAACCTCAAAATCACTGATTTCGCAATAAACTCTTGTTCCTGTATAGCATGCTGACGTTTTGTGACACGCGGAACTCGGCTGCATGCACTGCCGTACGTGTTGATACTCCCCTCGATTCGCTCGCGTCGCTGCGCCAAGAATCCCACGGCAGGCCGCGCATCGAACTTGAGGAGTTTGGAGGAACTGCGTCTTTTTATCACAACCAGAATCTGCAGTGCACTGCGCCACATGATGCAGATATTCCCTCATACTCCAGAGCGCTGCGTCCGAATGGGGAAACTTCCACATTTTGCCTGTATAACATGCTCCTGGCAGTGCTAACGTTTGTGACGAGTAAAACTTGGTGGGACACGCAGGAGTATTGGAAGTTGGCGTGAGGAACTAGGCTCATCCATATTCCATTTCACCACTTTTTAAGGTTGAAGGAGTTGACTGGACAGTTTTCACCCCTGGTGCTTTTGCTCGTATTTAGCAGCTTTTTACACTTGTGTAATGTATACACTCGCTTCGCCTCATTGGGGCGCTGCCCCCAGAATTCCAAGATGGCCTCGCTGGGGCGCACCCCTTTATCGCAATCAGGCTCCAGCTGGGAACTGTACCCTAGTAGTGGAGACGAGCCGAATTTATTCTAACCTTACACCTTCATACCAAATTTCGTTTCTCTAGCTTCAGTCGTTATAAAGTGGGGCTTCGGCGGACATTTTGGATAAAAGATGGACACATTTTTAACGTTTTCTTATATTTTCGTGACATACTCGTGATAATACACTGTCAAACCAAATTTCATTTTTCTATCTCGAACGATGTGAAAAGTGGTATTTCAGCTGCCATTTTGAATCAAAGATGGTGAATTTTTTAAAACGTTGTTATGTTTTCCTAAACTACTCTTGATAATACATCATTATGCCAAATTTCTTATCTCTGGCTCAAGCAGTTGGAAAATGGATTTATGACGCCCGCCATTTTGGATCCAAGATGGCGTCTTTAGAGATATTTTGTAATATTTTCATAATCTACTAATAATGTTGTACTGTCAAACTAAATTTCATTATTCTAGCGGCAGCCGTTTAGGCTGTGTATTCTTTAAAATTTTAGGGTTGGCGGCCATTTTGAATCCAAAATGGCGACTTTTTCAAATTTTTAAAAAGTTTTCTTAATTTGCTATCAATGATGTAGTTTCATACCAAATTTCACTGTTCTATCTTTAATCGTTTAGGCTGTGTATTCTTTGAAATTTTAGGTTTCGCAGCCATTTTGAATCCAAGATGGCGACCTTTTCAAAATGTCGGAATTTTTCCTTTATCTACTTACCATCCTCTACCTTCATACCAAATTTCATGTTTCTAGCTTACTCCAAACACCCTAAACAATATGATGAGTGAGTGAGTGAGTGAGTGAGTGTCAGTTAGCCTAAAATGTGCAATTTCAGGGGTCCACAACTAGAACATGGTTTGAGATACGAATATGAAATTTTGTACATCTGCACATATTTACCATATCTCCTTAACTGCAAAAGCTCATATTCCTATCTTTAACATCTTTTTTCTTACGGGCCCCCCAAATCGTCGATTTTGCCATAAACTCTTGTTCCTGTATAACATGCTTCTGGCAGTGCTGACGTTTTCTGATGCGAAGAACTTGGCTCATGCACTGCCGTGCATGTTGATACAGACTGATACCACTTACCTATTTTTGTCTGCGTTAAAATCAATGGGTTTTTGCTTATGAGCACGTGCTTTTGAAGCCTGCCGTTTGGTGGCTACTACTGGAAAGAACCAGCGATGAAAGTAGTCGCCAGAGTCATCTAGTGGCATGTTTCAAAATCACGTGTTCAGCGCAGATGAACGTATGTAGGTATGATAAGTCTATCTTATTATTTACTCTATGCCAATACAAGGAAAGGCAAAGTAAATGTTTTAGAGTTTCGGTCGCTATGCTCAGACGGTTCAATAAAAGCAGCTCGCCACTAAGTAATGGAAGTAGCTCCCCACTAAAAACAATATAACACGCTACCTTGCGACCTAGGAAAATCGGTTTCAAAGAATGGTCATAAATTCAGTGGTATTGAAATATCAGCAGAAATCCATTAAAGAAAATTCAGTACCGAAGTTCACCAGCTGAGATATTTCAGAATGCTTCATAACAAATCCGAATAAAATTATTATGTTTGAAGTACTATAGCTTTAAAAGAAAATTTGTATATAGTAGTTATGTAGAGTGTAAATGAAGATTCATTCAGTTTAACTCTGGTGGCCGCTCTGGCCGATCTTTAATTCCTTTCCAGAAATGCTCTGCGCACAATTTTGGAATGTACATTTTTGAAAAGAGTAGGTTTGAAGTTTTTGAAGATAGCACGCCACATGAGCTCTACTGTTACTAGAATTAGAAATGTGAAATTCTAAAGTTTATTTTCCCACGCTTTCGGTAGTCTGTAGCTCCAAAATGCAGCAGAATTTTCAGCCCAGTAACTATAGGACCTTTCTCTTTATTTTTTATGTACTTTCATACCGCAAAGTTCATCGGTGCGTTACCCTGTATATTTACAAATTAATGATTTTATTAAATCTTTAACCAAAAGCATATCTTCGTCATATTTTCTATTTCGATGTCATATTTTCAGCTTTTAAGTCCTATTTACAAATTGGCATATTTTCAGATCTTTAAAATCATGTCATATTTTCATTTCATATAATATTTTTAGGTCATATTTTCATTTTTGTGTTATTTTCAGCTTTTAGAAAACATTTTTATTTTATTATTTTTTTTTTTTTTTTTTTGCTTTGGTTTATGTTTTAATTTTGTATGTAATATTTTCATTTTAGGCCATATTTTGGATTTTTTTTCGGGTATACATTTTAAAAGTTTTCAGAGCATAAAGATCTGAACACTACCTATCAGAGCATGTCGTCCTAACTAGGGTGTTAGAGTAGATATGATGTTGTGCTTCGTAGAATTATATGTTGTCAGTTCACTAATGATGGCAAAGACTTCATGTAACATTCTGTTATTACTCGTAGTAACATATTCCGACTCTGTGCAGTTTTAACGACATCTATTCTTGTCAGTTTAGTATTATTAAGTGCTATGTTACTGAGGCCACCATGTACTTTTTATGAAGGCAAAAATATGTTTTTGACTGGACACATCCACTCACAACTGTGACCTTAACTCTATTGAAGAATTGTGTGACGACATCTTTAATCATTTGTGGCAAAAACTGATCATGCACATGACTCATTAAACTTTGTTTCATCGACATCTGCTTCTACAAAATGCCATTCTTAATCTACATGCTGTTAGTCTTTACACAGCGATACGAGGATGACAAGAGGTCATGTTCAGGATAACCCTACATTTCTGAAACATCAATATTCCATGGTTTAACATGCCAAATACTTCAATTTGCCATCAGTGTAAGGAACCAATCCCTTTTATCGTAACAAACAACCTTTGGCACAAAAGTTGCTGGTCAAAGACCATTTTTCAAGAAATAATTACGTTTCTGTTTTTTCCTGTAATCAGTTAGGGCTCTTTGTTCTGTGTAACCGTGTCCATGAGAGTGGTTTCGTAAATTTCCGTTACATGGCATAGCGGTGCATAGCAACACACTGTGATTTGCAGTTTTCCAAAAGTGAAAACGAATGTGGAAGGAGAATACAATGCTGCGAGATCCCGCGTTGCGGGAGTCCAGATGCCCAGGGTGACATTATAAATAGATGATCAACAAATGAGTTAATTGCAAATCTAGCACACTAGAGAAATCGCCTGGAAGTTTCATTTTAATACTTTCTCAAAGTTCTTTAAAGAGAGTTAATTTTCATGACGGGACGGAAATTTTCACTAAACAAGTTTTAGAAAGCTGTTCTGCACACTTAGTGTGTGGTGTTTACAAGCGGTGAGAATTTGCTCAAATCGCTTATGGGAGATGCTACTAGAAGGGCCCTAGCACAAGGGCCCTAGTAGTTTCCAAGCAAGGTAGAAGTTACACCACTGAGTGGCTAGTAAATATTAAGATTAGTGTAAGCTAGAAGTGACGAACACAACAACGTTTCGCTTTCTTGAGCAGGCATTATCAAGAAATTTTATATTTGAATAGTTTGTTTAGGGCAGGGGTATCAGTGGAAGACGATGTAAGATCTGGGTGACCGATAATAAAGTCTGATTTGTCCTCGTCTGATTTGTCACCGTCCCTGATTCCTTGCCTGATATGAAAAGAAGGGAAATTTGACAGCGACAGCTATTCGAAAAACAGCGACGGATTTGCTAAAGAGCTTACGAAAAAAATCCTCACTCTGCTTCCAAGATCTTCTGAAACGACGGCAGCATTTTACTAATGAAATCGGCAATTTCACTGAGAAAAACGCTTGCATTGCCAGTAATGTAAATGTAACATCTGCAGTATTACGTAGGTTGGGTACGTAAATAAGTACGGAACACACGTAATACGTAAGAAACCCACGTTCAATGAAATTGACGGTTAGTGGTGTCTGCATTACAAGTAATGACAAGTGGAAAAAAATCATTATTCTGTATGTTCCCTAGGTATTACTGTTGTTCCTTCATGTCACATTTTTTGGCCGGTCTACTCTAGTTTTATTGGCAATTTTTTAGTTGGAAATCTTAATCTGGACCTTCAACATAACGTGTGAGTTGCCTCAATACTGATCTCCATTAATAACCGAGATAAAGGTTTTTTATAAATTATGAGCGAAATAAAGAGTGGAAGAGCAAAAAGTCCAAATGCCTATTAACTTGCATCCGTATTCAAGACACCCACACAGTGTGAGTGTTACAGGTGATGTGCATCCCGTGTAATGAAAATAGTATACTTTGAAGGAAAGAAGGACGACTATCTGGTAAACAGAATACAGTAGGCGTTCTTTAATCCGGTAAGTTCGGGACCGCGGTCGTGCCGGATTATCGAATGTCAATATAGTTTTAACGGGAATGCCAAAGAAAAATTAATTCAGTGCAGTACAGTAAATATTTAAAACAAGTTGTAGGCCCCTACACGTAATAAGCTTCTCTATGGCAAGAAAAAAAAATACATGAGCGTAACTGTTTAAAAAAGTCTCTGACGGTCAAGGTAAACAAACGCCCGAATCCTGCCGAAAAAATCCGAACGCGAGCAGCTCGATCGGTACAGAATGTGCTGAACCGATGAATGTCGGATTAAAGAACACCGATTGTAATCTGGTTTTACAGCGTCAGTCCTGGAACTTGTATGTCAAAGTTGTACTATCATCTAAGTTAAACCAACCTAACTAAAGAATCAAAAGAAAAAGCTTAGAAAAGAAACATGAAATGACAGAGAAAGATGCTATTAACACAACCATGCTTGGTCTAATCTGAAATCATCTTCACTGCTTGCCAAAACCAACAGATTATTCGAGGTTAATTTACTCCTCTCTATTTATGCCGATCAAGCTGTTTCCTTTCTGTCTTCTTAACATTCTCCAAGAAATGTTGTATTCTTCTTCTACCTATTTTTCCTTCAAGAAACATACCTGAGTGTACAACCCCTTCTTTATTGGCTTTAGTTTGTTCGCCTTTCAACTCAGGATGGGCGTACGCCATAGTGCTGTTACAGCCCATAAAATTCATTTTATCTTACCTTTCAATTAGTTTCTGCAGTTCTTGCCTTTACGTATATTTGGTATTCAGCTGGTACTTTAATCTTCACCATGTTCACATTTGAAAACCTTCCTTATACTCTTTCCCCCCATTTACGTAGGTTAAAACCTTTATTTCGCTGGGTCTAATTGGGTAATTTTTACATACTTTTCTTTAATTCACGATGGTTCAATTTTGTCTTGAAATCTTACAACTTTAATTTAACTCATTTCCCGACGCCATGCAATGATGAAAATTTGCACAGAAACGTAAGTTCGGTGACAATACAATATTCCATTGTTACTGTACATTAATATCTTTCTATATATTTATATTTTAAAAGCAGATATTTTTAAAAAAATATTGACTTCCTAGAGCAAAAGCGCAAGCCTGGGATGAACTGTATCATAAACTTGAAACACCAGGTGGAGCCAAGAAGCTATACAGGCTAGCAAAAACCAAGGACAAGACAACAAATTATATTATCCATATTAGGCAAATTAAGGATGACCAAGGATTAATGCTTACTTACCGACGAAGACAGAATTAAAGAGAGATTGGCGGATATTTCGAAACGTTTCTAAATGAAGAAAATCCGAGGAAAGTTCCTAGCGATGGAACTCCAAATCTTGGACCAACGCCAAGAATAAGCCGGGAAGAAGTAGAGAAAACATTAAAGAAAATGAAGACCGGAAAAGATAAGCTCCTGATTGCATACCAGCAGAAGTATGGAAGAGTTTGAGACCAGAAGGTATAGATATTGTTTGAGATCTGATGCAAAAAATCTACAGGATATACAGGATTGTGGAAACTATAGAGAAATCAAACTAATGTCACATACGATGAAAATTTCGGAGAAAATTAGAAGTAATATTACGAAAACGAACATCAATAGAAAATCAATTTGGATTTATGCCAGGAAAAAGTACAACGGATGCAACTTTTATATTAAGACAAACCATGGGAGAGCACCAGGAAAAACAACAAGGATTGCGTAAGGTCTTTATTGATTTGGAGAAGGCCTACGACAGAGTACCATGTCAGGAAGTATGGAGATGTTTGAGGGAGAAAGGAATGCCAGAGCAGTATGTATAAGGATAATCCAAGATATGTATACAAGAGCTAGAACTCAGGTAAGAAGTAGTGTGGGATTGACACGCCAAAGCCCTGGTATGGTTGGATTAAACCAGGGTTCAGCCTTAAGCCCGTACCTCTTCTACGTAGTCATAGGCGTTGTAACTCAGATTATGAGAGATGAAGCTCCCTGGTGTATGATGTTTGCCGATGATATTATACTATGCAATACTAATAGGGCAGAACTTGAAAGGAAAGTAGAGAGTTGGAGGAAGTCCCTGGAAGATAGAGACCTAGAAAGACAACTGAGTATCTTGAGTTTAACGGAGAAGGAAATGGAGAAGTGATGTTGCATGAAGAACGATTGAATAAAGTGAAAAGATTTAAATATTTACTGGGAATATAAACTGTTACTGGGAATGGCGATTTGGACTCGGAAATACCGTAACACACAGAATGCAAGAGAGATGGCGAAATTGGAAGAAAGTAAGTGGCGTTCTCTGCGACCGCAGAATCACGGTAAAGAATAAAGGGATGATTTACAAACAGTGGTTAGACCAGCAATGATGTACGGAGCAGAAACATGGCCAATAAAGAGAGGACAAGAAAAGAGATCAAATGTCTCCGAAATGAATGCCATGCTGGATGTGTGGGATAATAATAAGAGGCAGAGTGAGAGTAAGAGGAACAACCAAAGTTGTAGAAATATCTAAGAAGATACAAGAAAGAAAACTGCAGTGGAATGGACATAAAATGAGGAGAAAACATGATTATGTAGTCAAAAGAGTGATGGCAATGGAAGTGGAGAGCAAGAGAGGTAACGGGATACCAAGGAGGAAATGAATGGATAGGGTTAAGAATAATCTCGTGGAGAAAGGTTTGTCAGGGAAAGAAGTTCAGGACAGGGTTTTGTGGAGAAGACTCTTCAGAAACGTCGGACCCACGTAAGAGAGAAAAAGCATTAAATGCGTTATCCTAAAATAAATACTAGCCCGCAACGACTAGTATTTGCGTTTGAATGGTTGCAGAACACTTTAGGATTTGGGTGATAAAACGCCGAAATAACACAAAAAAAAGAACTTTTTAAAAACATGCTTTTCTTAAATAATTTGTACTAAAAAGTGAAAAAAAAAGTGTACGCATGACTATAAAGAAACGCATGAGACGCGTTCTCATATGCAGTCACTTTATAAATTCTTCGATTGGCGCGCTTCATCCTTTTCTTTTTAGTCATGCATAAACATTTTTTTTTTTACTTTTTAGTACGATTTTTTTTAAAGGAAAGCGTGATTTTAAAAAGTTTATAATTATTTTTTCTGTTATAAAGCACACCAGATGACTCTGTACCAGGAGAAAATTATTTTATTCGTTTGTTAACATTTTATTGAAACCAAACTTACTATTTGCTAGTATTTTTTATTCAAGAATTTACCATATTGAACGTATTTTACTTCTCTTACTTAAAAGCATACCAAAACTGGAGTTCTATCCCAATCAAGCTACTCTCATTATTCGTCTTCTAGTTCATATAAATAATAACGTTATGAGCTATCGCATGGACAGTGGACATTATTTCTTATCGTTTCTGCTCTTGTCATGTGGAAGCGATTTTCGATTTTATATTGTTATTGTGTTGTATGTCCTGCTAAGCGAAAAGATCTTCGCTCCACTTTCTTTTGAGTAAAAGGGTAAAACGTGTTTCATCTTTGTATGTTGGCTTATGGCAATGACGAAGTAAAGTTACGTCACAGAACACACATCATCAACACTTAAACATATGAACTTTCAAATTTTTTATCTATACTTTTTGTAAGAATATCTTCCTCTAATTCAGCGACTACATATTTCAGAAGATTACTAAAAATTGAAGAACTTGTACCTTACAAAAAAAAAAGTACTTTATATGTCCGGTTTTCTCCTTTACATTGCTATCCCTGATCCAATCAATGGCAGCTCTGTTATCAGTTATCTACTATCTACTCAACAACAAGATATCTAAAGTATTATTAGGTAGGCCCTTAACGTTACGCGCGCTGATGTTCAACTGCGGAGTGCGGACTCGCTTTCAATGACGTCACGGTTTGGACACCTATGTGTAGTTTCTCTGTCTGCGTGAGTTAACACGCAGGCTAGATTATCACAGTGCGCTTTTCTATGAACTTAAATCAATTTTTTTCGTGTATATATCTGTATTATATATTTTACTGTGTGTATATAAATTGTACAATAGACATATGTGCTTAAATGATGAATAATAATAACAAATGTGTCATTGCAAACTGTAAAAATACAGAACTTAACAATAAAGATGTTAGATGTCAGGCTTTTTCCAAAGACGAAAATACGAGAAAGGAGTAGATTTTGGTATGTAAAAGAAAGAACAAATTTAACGCTAATAACTCTAAAATGTATTACGTACATTTCCTTTCAGAGAACTATGCAAAAGATACGGTCGGTCATTAAATTGACCTTTAAGAAAAAAGTTACGGGCAGATGACACTCCATATATGAATATATTTAACTGGCATTGATACCGTCCAACTTTTAGAAGCGAAACTGCAAATAAGGTATAACTGTACTATCAACCACTTAGAAAAATATTTAGTACAGGATCGTCTGTTTAGCGTATTTTGTCATTTGAAATATATACAAAGGAAATATATTTAGATATGAATGTTGTTATATACATAAGCTGAGTGATAATAAATGGAGCTTGGTGCTGTGATAGTTTGCTCGTTGAGCAATTGGAAACATCTGGATTAGAATCTTTGAACCGTCCGTCCTAAAAAAGTTTCCCTGATCTACAAGTAAATACCGGGATGGTACTTTATCGCCGCGGCTTCTTCCATAATCTACTCCTTGGATATGTAATTAATTTTAAAGTTGTATAGAAATATTTCTTCAATAACTTTATATTGCAGACATGTAAACTCTCAAGCAAAATGCGTGAGAAACTAAAACATGCGTGAGAGATTCTGTGGGTTAGAAGATTTAACATCTGTGTTGTAACTCTTTAGCATGTTGCTTAGTTTCTCAGTAAGCTCCCGCATTTCCTTCCTTCCAGATTGGCAACTCTCCCGCCTTCGAACTTCTTTGTAGCTTGACGTGTCTGATATTGGCCAATAGACCCACATACGTCGGTTTAAACATGCCATAGTTTCTGGTCGTGTTATGTATTGTAGCTGAGAAAAAACAAGATTGAAAAGTTATGTATATAATTCTTTCCTTTCCGAAAGAAAAAGAGGATATAAACCGCCATTTTCTTGTATGTTATTAATTACATTATTGGCAATATTTCGAGAATGTACACTACACATGGGAATACATTTTATTTGATGCTGAAGCAGTAGTACATTTTTTATTATCCCGCTACGCTTTCAAATTGACGACCGAAGTAGTTGCATAACCAAAGCAGTTAGGTCAGCGCTTCTAAAGTCGCGAGTTCGAATCCCGCCTTGGGCATGTTTGTTTATGGATTTTAATAAGCATTGCACTCTATAATCGTGATCGGCGGAAGTTGAAAGTCACTCAAATGGCCCTGGCCCATACATGCAATTAAGACGCTTCAGCATAAGTATAACTCGAGGGATATGTCTTTCTGCGTTTCTCATTTCACTATAATTATAATAATTATTAAAATCCTAGAAATAACAATTATTTATTATTTATTTTTATTTTTAATCTTTTCGAATACAGTCCAAAAGTAGTTATATATGGTTACAAACAACAAAATTAAACGATGAAAAGGTAAATAAGGAAAGAAGATGCCGTGGTCAAAACGAAAGTACCATTCCGGCAGTTGCTTTGAAACACTGATGAAGAAAAAGGAAAGTTCACACTTACGATGGTCTGTCCAGAGATTTCGATTGGATAGATCCGCTTTTGGTATCAGCACATTACCATGGCTCCACGGTGCACGGTAAATAATAATAATAATGTATGTATTTATGCATGTACGTATGTATTTATTTACATGCTATTAAGAGCTTGATAAGCTAATATAGAACGGTAGGAACACATAAAAGTACAGAAAAGTATAAATAATAATGACGTACTTTCAGTGAAATTATGACTGTTTTAAAAAATAAAACAAATACGAGTGAAATATAACAAGGAAGATAAATGTCAGCAATATGTCTCAAATACTAATTCATAGATTCAAAATACCCAAATGTTGTTCAGTGACACGTTATCATTATTTTAGTTACTGTTATCTTGTACAAAGATTGGGTTTAACTAGTAAAAAGACCATTTCTTTAAGTTTTGATCAAGAGATGTCAGGTATGCGGTGCGTATCATTAATTGTTAATGTTTTAATAATTATTTGTTTAAATTTAAGCTTTTGTTTGTATTTGTATTTGTAAATTACATAAATTTCATTTTAGTATCCTTTCAAAGGAATCGTTCCTTATTAATACATTTAATAAGGAAAATAATTAGATTCCATATAGCAAATTTTAAGATTTTATTGAGGCAGAATAGTTGCAGAGAAAGAAGACTGTCTCCTAGAGTCCAAACGATGACGTAACTCGCGCCTCAACCAATGGGCACTGCTCTCCGCATAACACTTGTAAGGGCTCCCCATGACTCAACAATATACACTCGTTCTTTCTGTACGACTTGAGTTATCATCTTATTTGTGACGTCATGTACTTCTGCCCTTTACTAAAAACAATGTGCTTGCCATGATTTACCAAAACCATCATTGCCAATAAATTAACTCGTAAACTTTTGCAAATACAAAATGTTGTTTACTGCTATACTTTGAATTCTATTTCATCTTTGCACGACTGCAGACACCATAATGCTCGTATCGCCTTCCATTATTGGCACCGATGACTTATCCGTTCCAGCAAGCTGTATTTCACTATGAACAAAATTATTTTTAAGTAAACATTCCGTATTTGTTATCACGAAGAACGGTAGTCCTTCGAGTGACACTAAGAAACGAGTCTGTTAGCGGCACTCACATATATACAGTTAATTTCGGATCTAGCGAACTATAAGCCCGATTTTGATGCTTGAACTTGGATTTGAAAGCTCTTTGCCATACTAAGACACAGAAAAACTGGGTCGGTAGGGTGGTTAGAAAAAAATATATCAGAATTTCACATTTCTGATGATAGCACTAACTCCAGACCATATAGGCGGCCGAAACATCTGGTATCGTAATCTACGCTTTAATACTTTTCAAACAGTGTATCACATGTCAAAATCGGTGAAGGGGTTCAAAAGTTATGATTTTTTTATTTAGCCGAATCACAGAATTTTCACAAATGATAGAAAAGGGCCTCTGTCATTCTGTGTGTCTTTTTGTTTTAGGAAAAAAAAGGGTGGTACAACGGGGGGGGGGGGATTGGAGGTCAATTGTGGGCCTCGTAGAAGCAAATCGATGCTCATTTTTTTTATAGGAGTTACCGTTTTCGAGATACAGAACATACGATGGTCCAAAATCGACCTTTTGTATACACTTTTTAAATATGCAGCCTTACAAAATAAGTGATATCTGTACAAGAACCCCTTCGGGATAAAGGAAAGAGTGACGCAAGAATTCTACTCACAAAAGAAGTAATATCCATTTTGAGAGTGATTTTCTTTGTGTCACTATGGGGCAAGAGAGGATACTAAGTCTCTTAATTTTATTACAAAGGAAACAATTCCGCCTTAGTGACACAAAGAAAGTCACTCACAAAATGGATATCACTTCTTTTGTGAGTAGAATTCTTGCGTCGATCTTCCCTTTATCCAGAAGGGGTTCTTGTACTGATATGCAATATACACTCTGAATCCAAACTTTGTTTCAACTTCTCAGTTCCATGCCCTATAGTGAACACAGTGTAGACTGTTTCAAGTTCCTCTCGCTACTTGCACTGGTTTGCTGATTTCCCCTTGTACTGCTCACGTGTTTTTGGCTATTAAACTACTTCTGTTGCACTTCTTAAACTTTCATTGTACTAAAATATCATTGCGCTTTCCACTGGGTAAATATTTCTTCTAGTAATGCACCGTCCCATCTCTCGCCCAAATAACCTAATATTTGCGCTCATTATATAATTGAATTCTCAACATATGTTCCTGAGATAAACACATTTAACAAATAAGAGTGAACTTTGTTCTTATGTTAAGTAACGAATAGTTTTTGCAGAATATCTCACCAATCAGTTCCATGTGAAGAAGAGATGCTTACATTACAAATGTTGGGAGGCGAATCCCAACAACGAAACAAGAAGAAGAAGAAAAGTTCACATAAACATGGATCGAATTCCGCTTCGTTTTAAAGATACAGAGTATCCAACTTCGAGCCTAAAATAAACTCCTTGTAATGTAAATACAATGAATACTTCGCCATAAATCATAAACGATTACTAAAGGAAAGTGATTTGTATCAATACAGTAGAGGTAGTAGGAGTTAAGAAGTGATGTCATAGGGTGGTCAATGTTGTTAACCTTGTATATCGTTTATTTTTCAAATGCACAGAACGCAGTGTTGCAAACTGTAAGAATATTATCAGTTTTTTTGAATAAGCATTGCCATTGTTCGTGCTTAATCTGGTGCAATATTAACAGTTTCAATATTACAGCACCGAAACAGATACTGTAACATTTTAACAACAATGATTTTAGAAACCGATTTCCGGAGCAATAATACAACAAAAATTGAATCTAATGGACTCTTTCTATTTGGTCAATGTTGTCATATCCTGTAGATTTCAATTTTGAAAACATTCTACATTAAATCCAAATAATAGATACAGTATAATTTTTTCAGCCATCTAGTTGTTCATTTAAGAAAGTAACATGTTTCATCACGAAAAATCAGAGATTTAGGGCGTAAAAAATCAGAAATAATACGCATCCCTCATATACATCGTATCTAGGGCCACTCTCAGAAAAGAAAGGAGTTAGCTGAAGGGGGGAGAAATGGTGTTATATGACACTGAGGAAAGAAACTTACATCATTCAATTGCCAGTTTGTAACAGGAAAGAAGGAAAATGAAGAAGAATAAAGTCCGTAGATTCACACGTAGTGAATGCGCGTTGTTGGTACCCTCTAGTGAACAATAAGTTTGTGAGAAAATGCTGAAGAATGGAAAGAAATAGGTAGAGAAGAAGAAGATGGTAAGAAAAATAGTCCAAAAAGAGACAAAGAAAAGATAATATGGAAAAAATGTGAAAAATTTCTGAAAAGAGAGAAAGAAAAGGTACTAGCAGAGAGAATTCGTCTCAAAAGTAACACAAGAGCGAGAGAGAGAGAGAGAGAGTAAAGAAGAAAAGTGATCTTTATGCCTGATCCGGGACGATAGTCTGGATCTCATCACACATACCCCTCCTTGGTTACACATACACTCATACGCCACAGACACACACACACATGGAGCAGAAAGATGAGAGGAGGAGAGGGGGAACGAAAAGTAGACTTCTTGCAAAAGTGCGTCCTTCTCTTTTCCTTCTGGACTATGAGGGAGAACACTATTTTCTACCGGATTTTTTTTCCCCTCTCGTCTTGCAAAAGTAATCCCAGTTAGAATTGAGGTTAGAAGTTGAAAAACTGAAAAGATGGCTGCTACAAAAAGCCAAAGGAAAGAAGGAGAAAAAAAAGAGGAAATTTAGGAAAGAAGAAAAAATGAGAGTACTTTTCTCCTTCAAGAAGGGTGTTATGAGGAAAAACGGAAGGAAGGAAATAGATAAAGAAGAGTACGTAAGAATGAGAAGAAGATGCTAAACTTCTTCCGTTAAGAAAGGGGAAAAAAAGAGGAAGAAATGAAAACGCAGAAAAAAGACGAGAAAGTTGACGACAACGAAGAGGAAGAAGAGCGGAAGAAGAAAAACTTGCAAGTTAGTCTAACTTGAAGTTGGTTAGCACGCATCGTGGACAATGTATGCGGATGTTATTTCTCAAAACACGTACTTAACATGTAAATTATACGTGTTAAAATGAAAGAAGCAAGAGGGTTTGAGAGGAAGAAAAAGAGAAGGATGGTACTAAAAGAGGAGGAGGTGGAGAGGAAGAAAGAATCGAGCGTTAAACACCGGGCGTCCATGAGAAGAACTAAATGGAAAGAGACAACAAAATTGTTTGCCTTCTTTCTCTCAGCGGTGTCTCTCATTGCAGTGTCACCAGAAGAAAGCGTACAGAGAGGACAAAATTGTGCAGGAGGAAATCTTCTGGGACCATCAGCAAAGATTGCAACTGGTGAATCCTTCGTTTGCGTCATCCTTTAACTTTGCCAAAAGAAAAAGAAGAAGGACTGTTAGAAAGAATGTCTATCTGCTTGTTCCTAAGTACTTTCTATCTACCCACAACTATTTGCAGACAAAGCCGTTTTGGAGTAGCTGTTACGTACAAAAGCAGTAGTCCTTTTGCACATGCGAATAAGGAAAAAGTAGACGAAAATAAGAAGCTTCACTACTATAGCTACTCATCTTCGTTTTTCTTTTTTTTTTTTTAAGTTCTTTATTTCTTTGAAAAAAAAAAAGAACAATGTTTGAACTTGGCGACAAGAAATTCCCGTCAAAAGAAAGAAGATGCTATCCTCCCAAGATAAGATAACCCTCCTTAGTACGGGGAGACAATTCGGACAAAAGTAGTTTGGTGTTAATAACATCGGCGTTCCTTCTAGCCAATTTCCTCTAGCAAATCGTTATCTGCGTTTAGGGGAGGAAATAGAGGACATTTTGAAAATTGTAATCAGGGACTACGACTTTTCTTAAGTCTCTCGTTGCAATTTAAATAGATGTGAAAATTATCTTCACACACACACAGACACACACAAAAAGAACTGTTTCTCGTTATGATCATGTTTGTCTTTAAATGAATTTTCGAGATCTACAACTGAAGTAACATTGTGTCTAGTAAAACTAGTCTGTTTTAAAACAGGGACACATTTGTTAATCAATGTCTTAGTTACTAGCTAGGTGAAGAAACGAGTTTAGTTCCAGAAGCAACGGATGTTTCACTGATTTAACTTCAGTAAGAACTACCGACAATAACAGGTCTTAAACCCGCGATGCTTTTCCTGTGCCGATCTAAAGACTGTAAAGTTTGTAACTTGTCCACTTGAGCAGGATACAACCTTTTCGAGCATTGTAGTTCAAATTACAAAGCAGACTAAATATTTCAGGCCAATCGTAACTTAAAAAAAAAAAAAAAATAACGTTATTACCTTATTTGTTTAGGAAGTCAACAAATAAGATGGTTTTAAGTATTTGTGTAAAGCAACCTATTTCAAAACAATCAAATTACAAAATAATATTGCTACGTAATTATCGCCTACCACGTCACATTTATTCTAATGAGAGAAATAAAAAAGTTGTGAGCCAAATTTTGAACACCCGTGTAGTCAACTTGTTCCTCCTCGCTGCATCTTTCAGTGTTCCAAACGTGTGATAATCACAGGGCGCATAATCGGGTCTATATGGAGGATGTGATAGGATCGCATTTCATCTTTTGAATGCTCTCTAGTATTGATTTGGGAACGTGATAGCGATTACACGTTCAAATGTTTCAGGTGTTGCTGGTTCGACCTGTCTACCTAGCCGATGTTCATTGAAGAGTTCACACTATACATATACATTTTCTATGACAAACAATTATCTCCATACTGTGCACACATTTTACGGTAAATATCACTTATCTCCACCTATCAGAAAAATATCGAATGACGCCTCGTTGTTCCACTATGGTGCAGTCTGAAAACGCGGTAGCTATTTTGGAAACTGACTGCCAGTGACAGTATTGCTAACTTTATACGAAACCTTCGAATTTGACTTTTGAGGCCTTAAGGTAACTTTGGTTCAAGCCAGATGAATGCTGATGGGATGAAGAAAGTGGGAGGAAACGGGAAAACCCCAAGAAAAACCACGCACACTGTGTTTGTCCACTACAAAACCAACATGGCATGTACAGAGATCGAACCGACGACCCCAAAGACCAGAGGTAAGCGCTCTAAAATTGAGTCACCGCGTCCCCACGAAACCTTTGAGTACCGTTCAGACATGCAGTAATCAGGGAGTATTGTAACAAGTACATCAAATTGTAGAAAAGCTTGTGAAAATGCAAATGTATTTTATTTATTGGCTTGCTCTCTTACATAAAAGTTATTATGTTTCTAAAAAAGCATCAAACATGGAAGAAAAGTGAATTGCAAACATTTTATATTCGATACAAAAGAATAGTATGAAAGTACACTTTGATATTCGATATGCAAGTTAAAGAGACATTCTATTGACCGACGTGGTGTAGTATAGAAGACAGTGAGTGAGATATTCTCTGAATGTTGTTTCATATGCTGTTCACGACTGTTCAGTACAGGAGGTCGGATAGGGAACATAATAATCTAAGGGAGAGGAGAACGAAGGGACAGATGAAGAGAAAAGGGCCACACCCACACAGAGAAAGAGAGTTAGAGAGAGAATCAGGAAAAAAAAAATTATGACGAAGTCAAACGATGTCATAAAGCTATTCTCAGAAAATTGATCCAAAGTGATTAGATCGTTCTATTGCATTACCAATTTAAATTTTCTCTCCCAAATTTTTTCCCCTTGCACTAGAGAAGAAAGAAGAGAAAGATGAAGAAGAAGACAATGGAAGTCCTAGAAGAAAAGATCGGACAAGAAAAAGAGGAAGGAGAAAGTTGAGGACGAGAGAATTTGGTAGTTTCAAGGAAAGAATGACTGTGTTAGGAGCCAGGGGTCGTTTGTTCATTATTAGAAAGAATTACGAGAGAAAAATTGGAAGGAGTTTCCAGACGGGTTACTCTTTTGGAAGAAGGTGTTTTCTTTTTTTCTTTTTCATGATGCTGTCAGATTAACCGTGATGGTATGCGGAATTAACAAGACCAGGAAGTTCCGGGAATATAATGCGTAATTCTGCTTTTTTTATCACTCTAATAAACATACACGAAAAGAATTAAAGGAATAAGAAAGTTGTAGATAATGGAAGAACATATATCCGAACAAGTATAGATTTTACAGAGCCTCGAAAATGAATACCAGTTCTTTGAAATAGAAATTTATTTTTAGAACGATTAATAAAGATTCAAAGTTACTAAGTGCCATCTACTTACGAGGAAAAACAGTTTCTAAAATCTTATTTCGATATAAAGAAACACGTTTCAGCACTATAAACAGACAATGTGTCTGGACCTTGATTTTCATATATGTTATGGGTCTAAGCTATTCCTGTAAAAGCGAGGTTTTCACAGAAACGGCACTTATTTACTTCACGTATTTAATTATTGTTTAGCCATTTTGGAAGTTTTGTTAGTGTTGGTAACACTATGGCATGTGATTCTGAAACAACAAATCTAAGTAGAAATGAACACCTTTATATAAGATCAGGAAGTCAGGAAACAAGTTATTTTCAAAAGCTGAAAATTTTCTTTATCATCGAAGAATTGAAGATGTTTCGAAAAGCACAGAAATAGAATTTGGAATACTTCTTTTTTTTTTATTTAAAAAAAAGAGAA
>JAGDQP010038028.1:2286-15126 GCA_022664845.1 Lepisma saccharinum
ATAGGCTTTGTATGGAATGTTCGGCAGAAAATTCCAAGAAACCCTGGAACTCAAGGCTGTGATGATCATTAGGTAGTTGGAATTTGTTTTGACATAATTAGTAGAAGAAATTTAAGTCAGAATCCACCCAATGCGAGAGATGCTATGCTGAGTGGGCAGAAACTAGATGAAAATCCTTCAAAAACAGAAGAAGTAGAATAAATCCAATCTCACAAGTCACCTGGGATAGTTGATGCTATACCAAGCGTTATGAAGCCTCCAGACTAGGGTATGACTGAAATCATCCGCATTGAACAGTGGAAGTACCACCATGAAGAAGAAGACAGCGATAGCGCTCACTTATCAGATCACCTAAGCGGAAATAATTGGGAATCTTGGTTAAACCAAACGCTCAAAATCTTCCTAAACAGCAGTTACGTTTTCAAGCCAACGGTAACGTAACTGAAGAGGAGAAAAAGAAATGTAAATTGA
Organism: Lepisma saccharinum; assembly: GCA_022664845.1. Classification (NCBI taxonomy): domain Eukaryota; kingdom Metazoa; phylum Arthropoda; class Insecta; order Zygentoma; family Lepismatidae; genus Lepisma; species Lepisma saccharinum. The sequence goes on from JAGDQP010038028.1 coordinate 2,758, forward strand.
AAAAAAACTCTGCTGCCGCAATTAACCAGCGGCATTGTACATATAAGCAATTAGGACCCGAACTGAGGAACAAGGGTAAAATGAAAACAAAGTCTGCGGCAGTAGTCCCCTCAGCGGCAGAGAGGTAGCAGAGTTTAGTCCTCCCCTCCTAACCCTCGAAGAACTAAATATGGACGCCCAATGATCATTTACTAGTGTTACACAAGTGTGCAGTGTTTATATGATATAATAATCAATTAAAGTGGAAAGAAATGTGAAAATAATATCTAAATGAATCATTAAGAGGGGGAAGGAGTCGCCGAAATTTAGAATCTGAAAAGAACATATGTTTCCAATCTTCAATTAGTTATCTACAATGCCGAAAAATTGTGTGGCGCTGGAGTAGTTTCCCTTCCTGTCTGACAGTGGAGTGTTGAGAGAGGGTTGGTAAACAGGTCATGTTGGTAAACAGAATAGCTCAGAGTTTATTAATGCGAAACAAAAATCCTTAGTGTGAAAATGCATGTCGTCAACAACTGTAGTGGAGGGGGTAAAGTCACAGAATACCTCATAACGAAATCGATCATAGGCTAAGTAGCATACTAAAAATGGTAAGGCACCAATTCTTATTTTGTTTTAAATGTAGGTAATAACATTCTCTATAATAAATGTCCTCACTTAAATATCCAAGTCTTTAATACTTTCTGGGTAAAAGAAAAAATATTTTGTCACAAATTTTTCTGTAAAAAATAATGTTCCCAATTTTCTAGTAACATTATTTTTCAGAACAGAAAAGTGCCGGGATGGTTCCTTCAACATGGACTCCGGCTCGAAAGGACAAGAGGTGGCATATACCCTCCTTCGCTTTAGTTTTATATTTGGAGAAATAGACCACTTCATTAACAATAGAATTCAAAGAAGCGTCGCTTTCTTCAGGAAGGGATGAGAAAGTAACAGGTGTTTATTTGTTTCTTATATTAAATAAGTGTTCGTATATTTAGTGGGTGCAGATCAAGATAGAGACAGGGCATGTGGCTAGGGGCAAAAGATAAAGATAGGCCATAGGGCTAAAGCTCAGTTACTTTCTTGGGCAACTGACTGTAGGCCCTATTTTAGTTCCCTATGTCATTCCTTTACGCATCCAATTTTCTCTATCATGACTGACTGTTAGGACTTAGGACAATACAGGATTGTTTGAAGGAACTTTGTAACGTAATTTTGAAGAAGTAGTTTAAATTATGTAATACAAAATGGCGTTTCATCGTGTTCATCCTTTTAGGTGTTTGGCTATACATTATTTCCTTTTTCCTTATATACAAGTATTGGACAAAAAAAACACGATCACCTTGAAATTCATACTCTCCCATTAATAATCATGTGTTGGGTCACCATTTTCACTTAGCACTCAGCTTCTGTTCCCCGCGGAATGTATTTATACAAAATCTCAGCAGTCACCAGAGGAATGAATATTCAGGGATGGGATGCTACAATTTTAGGTGGATATACGCTTCGCTTGTAACGAAACTATTGGCTTACTACGCCATATACCTGCGTATTTAATAAATTTTAGGTGGGTACACAGTAATGCCTAAACATTGAGGTGAGTATACGCCGTAATTATATATATTTAATGTAAATTTCATATTCACACACACTTTGGACCACCTCCCGGAAGTCCGTGGACCACACCCAAAACCAACTTCTAGATACGTGCCTGGTTGGAACATGTGGAAACCAGGAGTCACTAATGTAATAACGCGGAAAATTGCCCCTTAGCATCACCAACTAGCGTGTCAGAAATTACTGTGCAGCTAGGGCAATTTCATATGTAAGTGAAGAAAAAAGTGTAACGAAAAAGTAGTGTCTAAATACGCCAGCATTCATATATAGAAAGCGTTAATCTACAGTATATAATATAAAATCTAATATCTGTGTGTTTGAACACGATAAAAATCTACTTGAGCGCATTGATTTCCATCGAATTTTGCATCCGTATTCCTTGGGGCTAGACGCAGAATAAAGAGAGATTTTAGTTCACGAGAAGCGACTGTGCCACGATCTAATTTATAAAAGCAGTAATTTCATTTTTTTAAACAATGAAATAACCACACAGAACAGGATATCCTATTCAGATCCATAATATGCGAACAATATTTTTGATCAAATAAATATACTCCTAGGTTATACTTCTTAGAATATTAAAAAAAATATTCAAGGTTGGAGTTTCAGGAATATTCTTACAAGTAAACCTTTGGATGCATCAAACTGCTTTTTGGACGAAACTTATTAGGGGTACATTATGGAACCACCAGAGAGCATGATTAAAAGTGTTTTCGTACATAAAGATATAAAGATAGGAGCAGTGGCCAAAAGTTTGATTCATATATATGAATAAGTAGTTACCGTATGATCTAACCGTAAGTCGGAAAACACACGTTTATTTGTAAAATGTTTGAAACAATAGAAAACAAATACATTTGTGGCAAAACTAACTTCACCAATGAATTTCTGGCAAAATACTAGCCCAGATTAATATGTAAGAAGACCACCTTGCCATTTAAAAAATCGAACAAGATTCAAGACTGATTTAAAGATGGTGACAATGACAAACGTATCCTCTAAAATAGCGTTTCCCAAACCTTTTCATGTCTCGATTCCCCTTTTATCGTGTCTTCTGCCCGTCGACCCCCCAATTGTAATTTTCTTGATGGTAATAGGTGGTTTTGTTTCACTTTGTATTAAATATCCTTCTGAAGGCTGCAACACACACACACACACACAAATATAGGCATGTTTAATTATTAATTCGTGTAACTAAGAAACAGCACATCTACATTTATGAAATTTTCTACAATTGCTCCCTAAACCCTGAAGTATTGACAATGAAAATATTTTTGCTAAACTAAATTTTAATCCTCCTTTTGGTAGACAAGCACCGTGTTCGTGGTTTTTCTCGGGGTGCTCTCGTTTCCTCCCACTTTCTTCTTTTCGCCAATTTTTCGCCAGCGCTTCTAAAGGTCTTAAAACAAATCAACATCTAATCGCCTGTATTTGTTTTCCATTATTACAAACATTTTATAAATAAACGTGTATTTTCCGACTTAGATCCCACAGTAAGTACTTACTCTTATGAATCAAACTTTTGACCACTGCACTCGTCCTTATGGACGTAAGCGGTTTTAATCATAGTTTCCTGGTGTACTCCACTCCTCTACGAAGATTGGTCGAAAAAGCAGTTTGAAGTATCGATAGGTTTACTTGTTAGAGTATTCTAAGAATATCCCCAAAGGATAATTATTCTCGACATATTCGTAGAATATACTTGGGATATCCCCAGGATATGCACTCATTCCAGACATTCAGATATTCATAGAATATTCTACACATATACCAAGAAAAGCATAAAAAAACCACTTGCAATTGAAAGGAAGAAAACCAAGGAAAATATCTTAAATACATTGACAATTTAATTCTTTTGTCAATGGAATCTGTATCTTTATTTTCTTTTTAAAATATTACCACCTGGTTTACTCTCTCTCTCTCTCGGTTCACATCGATTGGTCCTGAGTTAGATACCAGTGGACGACCATTCTGACCTGATTGATGTTTTCCCTGTCACAACAGGGAAGTGCTGCAGTGGTACCTTCAACCATGGGCGCTGGCCCGTAGTGACAAGAGAAGGCACATGTCCTTCGCGTTGTTTTTTATTTGGTGAAATAGACCACTTCATTAACAATCGAATTAAAAGAAGCGTCGCCTTCTTCAGGAAGGTTCAAAGAAGTAACAGGTGTTTATTTGTTTCATACATTAATTAACTGTTCGTATATTTACTGGATGCACATCAAGATAAAAACGTATGCCATGGGACAAAAGCTCAGGTACTTTCTTGGGCAAGTGACTATATTTCAATTACTATCTTAAAGAATTACCTGTGTCATTCCTTTACGCGCAAATTTTTCTCGTCTTGACTGATTGGATAATAAAAGGATTGTTTGAAGGAACTTTGTAACATAATTTCGATGAAGTAGTTTAAATTAAGTAATAGAAAATGGGGTTGCATTGTGTTCATCCTTTTAGGTGTCTGACTATACATTATGTTTTTCTTTATACTTAAAAAGAAAGATACGAAAGATTTTCCATTATTCATCCCTCGAAGTACTTTATCCACTTTTTTCAATACTTCTGAGACTTCTACACAATTTTCCTCTGAATCTTCATTTCGTAGTTCTTCTTCAGAGTACTACAATTCTGTGTAGAAAATTTCAAATTTTTTAAAACCTTCTTCCTTATTTCGTCTTACGGTCAGACAGAAACAATCAACTAAAGAGGTCATAGATTTTGCCATTTCTCGTATTTAAAATTCCCCTTCTTTACGATGATTTATCTCTTCCTCGCCTCTGGTAAGAACTTTAAACTATGTTTTCAAAGGAGCGGCTACGACTGTGAAGGAAAGTGGGATGAGGAGTTACCATAGTGTCATCTGGCAGTTAAGTAGCTTACTACGTGAATACGAAAAAATCAGAATCTCTGATTTTTGTCGTTTCGATGATGAAGGATATAATTTCTCATCGATTGTGTAATGATGTAGAAACAGCTAAAAATAGCAAAGTAGCGCAAAAATATTGAGATAGTACTCCATTCTCAAAAAGGTCTGAAGCTTTTAACTCTTTTCCTTAATGTAATATATACGCAAACATTTTCCTCTAATTTTAGTAATTTTCTAGTGGAAATTTGGATTATAATTATCCGTATTTATAAGAAGTGAATACCACGTACAGAGTTCAAAATTGTACTTTCAAATTGAGATGTATCATATTGATGGCACTATTCAGTTACCTTTGCAAAAGAACGGAATGAAACCATGGTTTGCCTTAAAATCATGTGAGAATCCATATTAAATTAAACATCAATTTTCCGGTCGCTGCGGCCAACTCCCTTACCTTTTTAAGTTCAGCGCTATTAAACAATAAGTGAAAGAGTGATCCATTTAGCAAGAGGAACTACTATAACTAAAGAACCATTATCTATCTAAAAACAGACTGAAACTTTTACAAACTAAAAGTTTTCAATTTTTTCTTTTCAGCACCAACTTTAATACCGCCCTTAGTTGTATTATATAACTTCATTATTTTGGATAATTTCTTTTGGAACACCCTGTGCGCACAGTTGAACTATAAATTCTTTTAACTGTCTTGTGCGCACCTCTGATCGATAAAATTCTAATAGCAGAAAGCATTTTAATAGCTTGTGTATATGTGAATGTATCTAAATTGTGCAAAGAGTAATTTCGGTTGTATGATGTCACGACCCGAGGATTTCCGAGCGCTGACCTTCGGTATATAAGGCGTTGCAAGTTGCCAGGAGCTCAGATAACCTCGGCCTACTGGCCGAAATGCATCAAGTTATCTTACTTGGTGTTCTTTTCTTGGACATTGTCCACCAATAAACCTATTGTCATTCTCAAACTCTGATCTTTATTGATCTTTACGTTTGAAGTGCTTTATCATAATTGCTTTTTAGCCTTCATTTATTATTGTCTACTCTTTGAACTTCATTTTACCTACGAAAATACCATCCTAGTGTTTGCTAGTCTAAAAAATAAGGCAGACGGCACTGTTCCTGGCTCAGAATAGTCTAAGCAAGAAAGCAGGAAGCGGTTATCAACCAAATAGCTCGTTTCTACTAGTCTAAGAAATCAGGCAGGTAGCGACCCACTACATTTCCTAGTGCAATTAGTCTAAGGAATAAGGAATATTGTATAATCCATCGGATCTCTGTAGTATAAGAAATAAGGCAGATTGCATAATCCATTGGATCTCTCTAGTGTAAGAAATAAAGCAGGAAGGGGTTAATTAACCATCACACCTATTCTTGGCTCCAACTAGTCTAAGAAATAAAGCAGGAAGGAACCCTCATTACCGCTCATTCATTTGTTTCCATCTTTCCTGTACTAATCAATTTTTTACTTTTCAGCATTATGTTTTCGGTTCATCTTGCGCCCATAGCCGTGGCAGACGAAAGGTATAACTTAGGGTTCTTTTCTGGAATCATTGCGAATTAGGATAAGTAATATATGTTTGATAGAAGCGTTTTTATATTACATAAACTAGCACCCAGTTAAAGAGGGGGACATATAAGTTGCATATAGTGGATAGAATAGATTAGGTGGTCGTGTCTAGTACCGTTATATAATTGGCGCGCAACCTGGGGCACGACTAGGAGTATCTAGTGGAAGAAGATGTCAGGCCGTTTCTTGGTAACATTAAAATATACAGTGATAAAAATTCTATTAGTGAAAAAGAAGATCATAACTACGGAAGCTAATATTTACAAACTTTAAAAGATGTTCGAACTATTCAACTTGACAGATTCCTACAAATATAAACACCCAAATTCAAACGAACGTACTTTTTCTATGATAAGGAAAACTCCCGCCTAGATGTAGTGTATACAAACAAAAGCTTACTATACAATATAAATTCTGTCAAAGATAACAAGTTAGAGTTCTCGGATCATCCCGCGGTCTCTGTTTCGTATGAACGTACCTTACCATCGCATTTATTTCGGTCACTAAACTGGAAATTAAATGATTCTGTTTTCCAGGATGAAGAATATTGTGGATTAATACTTGAAGTTTATAAACAGTCTAACATTAATACAATCTATTGCTAAAAAAAACATTTATTTGTGGTGATAACAACAAAAAAAAACGGTTATTTTTAAACTAAAATTGTGCTGGAGAAAAAGTAGATTTCAGAGAAACCAACTACAATTACGTTATAAATTATTATAATATTATAACCGATTAATTGAAAATCCAAAGGTTATTACCAAGGGACGACAAATCCAAGCCCTCATTTGCCAACTCGTTCAGTGTAGAAAATAAGGGTATTATTATAAAAAAGTATTTTAAACAAGCTTAGGTATTAAAGAAAAAAACAAGTTATATTGATGTTGAGGAAAGCAAAAATGGTGCTTATAAATTATCAATTAATTTATAAATAATAAACAAGAACATTTTCAAGGAGCACAAATATATCAAGGCATTCGCAATCATTAAGTGGCATAATATATTATCCGATATTCAAAGTATTTTTGTAGGTAAAAAGGTGACTTTAGTGGAGATTGATGATTCAATACTTGAGTCAAATTTACAGGCAGTAGGAGGAGAAAATGCTATATCCATACTGTTTTATATCAAATTGAAAAACGCCATTGCTCCCTGGTTAGCTGAAATATACATAATAAATAATAAAACCATAAATAGTAACCTTGTCGACTTAACAGATATCTTGTTATCAAAACGCAATCAGGGTAGTAAAACCGGTAGTAAAACCAAATAGAGTTATTTCCTTATGCGAATGGGTTTATAAGATTTCTCAAAATTTCTAAACAATAGAATAACGCAGTTTCCTCCCAACAAAATCAACAACAATCGGGGGACTGCAGATACCCGTAATGCCGCTGCCATGCTATTACAACTAAGAGAAAGTCTGCACCTAACTAAAAACATAAAGGACTACGGGTTTGGTATACTCGGTTTAGATTTAGCTTCCGCATTTGATAATGTGAACCATCAATATTTATATAGGGTGCTTCAAAAAATGAACTTTCCTCCAAACTTTATTAGTGTTATAAAATCAACTTTAAGTAACCATTATATGTAACTAAAAGTGAATCAAAGTATCCTGGTTGGAATTGAATTAGGACAAGGAATTTCTCAAGGTTGTTCTCTTTCACCGATTTTGTTTGCCATTTTTATCAGTCCTCTCTTAAATAGAATAGAGAAGAATATTCAGGGAATAGATTTTCTAGATTCCAACTTACAGGTATTAGGATAAGCTGATGACACCATTTGAACATTCCAAATTGAACAAGGGGCTATGCATATATTTAGCTTAGTTTACTCTTTAGCTTATACTGGTATGAAAATCAATGAATCAAAAACACATATTTTGTCAACTGACATCAACATTGCAGGAGGGTTCCAAAACACTTTGGAAATCGTCCAAAAAAAAATCGGATTTTAGGAATAGAGAAAACTAATAACATAAACGAAACCATAAAAATCAACGAAAAACAACAACATAACATCGTGGTCAAACATCTAATAAAATAAAATACCAAAATTCTTTTATATACCTGATTTCCAGGGCCAGATTTGTAAATTGTTTCATCATAAAAAAAGCATATACTACAGTCAATAAGTTCGTGGACTGGACGCAGTGTGGAGCTAGTTGTGTACTACAGCTGACACGTGACGTCCTGGAGGAATCAGTAGTAGATCGTCTCTCGACCAAGCAAGACTCAGGTATGTGCATAAAGTGTAAACAGACGTTCTGTCTCTGTTGTGAAAGGAGTCGAATGCTCCGTGGCGGACTTGGAGAACGTTACAGTTTGAGGAACGGGAAAACATCAAATTCTGCCAAAAACTAGGCAAATCCGCAACAGAAACGTTGCAGATGATCAGACAAGTGTACAGTGACAACGCCCTGGGCCGCAGTGGTGTGTTTAAGTGGCTCCAACGTTTTGCGGAGGGGAGAAACAGTTTAAAGGACGATGGACGTACAGGTCGACCAACAACAGTCCAAACTGAACGCAAGATCCAAGATGTTGCGATGGTGGTGCGCGCTAACCGTTCCCAGTCGGTAGACGACATCGCAGCAGCATTACGGATCAGCTACGTGTCACAAAATTCTGATAGATACTTGAACATGTCGCGTGTCACCCAGCACAGCGTGCCACGCATTCTGTCACAAGACCAAAGTGAAGAGCGGATGACTGTTTGCGGTGACCTGATCAGTAGTGCTCACGCTCATGGAACGTTCCTAATCCGGATAATAACAGGAAATGAAACATGGTGTTTCCTGTACGATCCACAACTAACGAGACAGGCATCCACCTGGAAATCGCCATCATCTCCAAACCGCAAAAAGCGAGTCAAAACAGGTCACAAGGGAAAGTGATGCTTGGACTATTTTTCGACTCGCAGGGAATTGTCCACATTGAATTCATTGCACAAGGAGCAACTCGTAACAAGACTCGCTACAAGGAAATTCCTCGCCGCCTACGCGAGTCAATACGTCGTAAGCGTCCTGAACTTTGGCCCAGGAAGAACTGGATGTTGCTGCACGACAAAATCGCTCCTGCACATCGCTGTCCTTGTCCAGGAGGAGCTGGCAAGGTAGAAGATTACCGTTTTGCCACATCCTTCATATTCAACTGATCTCGCACCATGTGATTTCGATATCTTTCCCGATTAGCTAAGTTACGTGGACGTGCCTTCCATTCTCCCGATTAGATCATCACTGCCACAAAGGATGCCCTCCGAAAGATGTCTGCTAACACCAACATATTTCAAACATGTTTTCAACGGCTCTACGAACGTTTGCAGACGTGCATCGCTGCCAAAGGTGACTATTTGGAAGGTCAGTGTGGGTTTGTGTAAGTGTCTGTCTGTGTGTGTGGACGTTGACGCCAAACACAGCAACCATGACGATATCTGGGTTCTACTGGTTTCCTATATTCTAGGTGCATAAACATTTGGATTATTTCATATATATATATATCCTGCATATATGCACTTCTATAAATGCATGCTATTTCATATATCCAAAATGATCATTTCCGAAATAAATAAGTACATTGGTTACTTTATTTATAAACATCAAGTATTGAAACCTAATATAAACATTCTGTACTTTCCCCTCAACCAGGGAGTATTAAATTTGAAAAATGTAGAAGTCCAGGCAGATTGTCTTTTAGTTCATAGAGCTGTGGAGTAGATTTGTGAATATACAAATTTCATATCCTGCAAAACAATTATGCCAGTTCTTAGACACTTCGATACGTCGGCGTCTGTCAACATAAATACTTGAAAAAATACTATATTTAACAAATGCCATATTTGAAATGACATGATCAAACATTAATCCCGTGGGTTTGGTAAACTGGTTTGTTAAAACCATATTAAATCAATTATTACTATACAGGAAAATAAGTTCTTACCTAGATGCCATGTATAAATACACGCAAAAATTTGGGGCACTGCCTGTCAGATATAAGTAAGTTATCACCTTTACCAGAGTTACATGATGTAAGGTTAAAATTAACATATGGATTATTTCAAACCAATGCCACATTGTATGAAAGAAAACGTAAGTGACAATTCAGTGTGAACAACCAGTTACTATCTCACGCAAGTTGAACAAATGTTTACAGGTAAATGTTTGTTGACAAGAATGTAAAAAAACTACTAGTCAGGATCAATAGAACAAGCCTAATTTACATTACAAAATAATATGTATGAAACCACCTAATTTGCAATGATCCTCTCATACAAAAATAATCTCGTTAATTGGTTCACAGCCCAAACATTATGCATGCTACTGACTGAACGCGAAATCAACAACGCAGAATGGTATAAAAGACGAATAAATTTACATTATAAACAATTCAACATACAAAGAAAGGACAGTCAGTTTGGCCAACTTGTTAATGCACTGTATTAACGTTACTCATATAATGTGTTATATATTTAAAATTTATGGTTATATTATTGTGTTCATATTATTAGTAGTTGGAACTGTTTAAAAAATTGTTTTTTTAACAATTGTTTTCAATTATATTAATGAGGTTTAGATAGTGATTATATATTTATATTTTCATCTTGCTATCCTATTCTTGATTTTTATTTTTGTTTTCCCTTTTTCCATTTTTCCTTTTTCTAAACATCTATCATTATTAAGGTTTTAATCTTATAAGTTTTCTCTCGTTGCGTTATTTTCTAATATTATTATTTTATAATCTTATTTTCGTGTCTTTATGATAAATTCATACCAACGCTGTTTATTAAGTTTGTTATTTTTCTTGTATAGCTTTCGTTTATTACAATAAACAGCTTAAAAGACATGGTAAGACTCAGCAACCTACTTTTAAATCTCGCTGCGGCCGTAACTTTTTCTGGCTGCTAGTACCAAAACTAACACCATGTGTTGTGTTGATTTTACACAAAAGTGTTGAATTAACACAGGCAATTTTACTGTGTAGGATTGAACAAAATGTAATTGTTCTGCATATTCTTAAAGGTCTGCATATCAATAGGTAAATTTTGTTTTTAGAAAGATAATTATGATGTAATTAACACAATATTAGGTAAAGTCAATTGAAACGAGGACTTGATAACCGGTAAATAATTCATAATAATGTTAAATTTTAGGTTCATATTACAGTTTGTTTTGGGTAGCTTTCATTGCAGTACACATATGTGGAGCCGTTGACTTACAACTCAAACTGAATTAGAAAGTAACAACAACGTCATACATACCCTAGTCAATATTGGTTAATTCCATTACTTACTTTATTTATTATTAAAATATTTCGGCGCAGCGGTAGTGTAGAACGATCACTCTGATGGGTTCAAACCTTTGGTGGAAAAACACTATGTGCACGGGTTTTCTAGGGGTTATCTAGTTTCCTACGAGTTTCTTCATGCCACCAATCGTCCTATCATCATCAATCCAGCCTGGGACAAAGTTATCTAAAGGTCTTAAAAATTAAATTCAAATTTAACTAGCTCATATGTAGTGATGCTTTCAAAGGAACGTGGATTATTAAAATCTATTTTTGACCACCGAAGAAAGGGGATGCTTTGATCTGCTAAATTTATCTATAAAAATTACAATTATCATATTGTCCCAAGCCTGATGTATTATGTCCTTCTGCGAGCGTTTTTTAGGGTAAAGGATAGGAGAAAGAACGCTTAGAAGCTCACTCTACCCTCATGATACAAGATAACATACACGTTTCTGTCAAAATAAAAAATACGAGAACTATTGTCAGCCTATTTATGTTTGAAATAATTAAACCGATTCTAATTATAAGAATAATAAAACTCTTTTCATTCTTTCGATAAAACTTCTAAAATCCAATATTAAATACTGAATGTCCTTCTTCCATAATACCGTGATTTATTTTAATCACACTATTAAATCCTTAATACGTTGTTCCGGTCTCGTTCCCCTTGACCGACTCTCCTAAAAGAGGTTTTCCAGTTTCCATCAGTTTATCTGGCGAATGCCCGGATAGTACCTTACGGATGGACCTGGTTGATACCTTTCCTATCGTTTACCTGACATATCCCAGCCTGAGCCAAATATAGCAAAAGTCTTGAGTAAAATTCAAATTTAAATTCGTATACGTTCATTGTATTTACCAATTTAATATAAAAAGAACAACATGTATCTTAGCACATAAGGCAAATCATTATACGCAACAAGGAATTAAATCTAATAGTCAGTTTCCATACATAGGTATTCACAAGGTACTAAGACTGAATGAAAAATGAATAAATATCAAATCGAGATAACTAGGCAACCATCTATTTTCGTC
>JAGDQP010038029.1:0-18349 GCA_022664845.1 Lepisma saccharinum
ACATATACGCATGGTGGCAAAGCAACTTTTATATTCCTCCGCGTTAGAATAAGATCCTCCACATCTAAAAAAGGTGCTACGATTGGATTTTGATGTTTGATTTGTTCTCTTTTGATATATTAAATTTTATGAACATATTATACTGAATTGAATTTAGTTGAAGTAAAATTAAACGAATGTAATAACTTGAATTTCTTTCAACCGGCTCTTCCAAGTTAATCGAGTTTAATAGCTGCATGTCCTCTCATTTACTATCAATCTATGGCTAATATCCTCTCTGTATACTTCAGCTATTAATTGGTTACGTAGAACATTAATGCAGTTCCGAAATCACCTTTAAACGCTTGCTTCCTCAATAAACTATTTCTAGTGGTGTTCTTTGTAGTGGTGGCTGACGCAGAGTGGGAAATCTATAGAGCTCGACAATAATCTGTTTTCAAGCGGAATACCGTGCAGGATTTTCAATGTTTCTTGAATCTTTTTCAATGATTAATCTTGCAGCTTAGTAGGTGCCCATATATTCTTTAACATGACATAAAGTTCGTGGATGATGTTAGATAAGAAACGTGACATTATTTGATCTAATTTTACGTTATACGCTTCAAATTGATTTAAGTGTACTTGGATATCCATCTAATTAGGATGAAATCGTTCTAACACAACACTCGATTGCATCTTGATATTAGACATAAACTTCGCTAACTAAAGTGCCAGAATGCACCAAATAATATGTTATAAATACTAATTGTTGTAATGTAGGTAGACTAAAACTTTACTATGGATTAGAGTTCCTATTAAACGCGTTGATTAAAATCTGAAGCAATATTTAACTTTGTCACAGATAACTTATCTTGTAGCAAACGTAGGTCCTCTTCAGCTTGAGAACGTATCTAGCATAATTTACAGAGAACTATATATTCCACAGTATTAGCACCACTATAGTAAAATTGTCTAGATTCTTTAAGTTCTTCTGTCTTCATATTACACATGTTCCATTTCCATCGTTAATAGACCTACTCTACCGATCGGTATGCATGCACATTTGTAACGTAACTAAGTAAAACTGTTTATAGCAACGAAAAAAGAAACAAGCTAAAACGAATAATGCCATGAATATTAACTAGATAGATCTTAACAAACAACGTCTGGCCGTAAGTAAAGTAAAATAAATAGAGCTGGCAAGTTTTGGCCGAAAGCAAAGTAGCCAATTCATGTAACATTAACATTTAAAATTATTGAGTAACCTTTACCTTAGGGTACCTTTCAGCATTAAAGTTAACATGTTTGTGATTGTTTTTAAAAACATATCTGATATATTATGTAATAATAGGGTGTGAATTTTTCGTTGCACCACCCTGTATATACTAACGAGAGTTACAGATAACGGGAACTGTGACGTTGGTCTCCAGGACTGAACACGATGCTAGTGACGTTGGACTCCAAAACCAAAATATCATGTACTCACACAAACAATGATAGAACGTGACTGCCGCAATAATGATAAAATAAAGGACTGATAGTTTTAAGTCAGAGAGGGACTCATTAAATCCATAACTTTCGAAGACCACCTTTCTTGAAAATAAACTGAAGAAATTTTACATTTACACGTTTTAGTACATATATACGTTTTAGTAACTATTTCTTTCATTTTTTTATATATCAGCTTACTTCAACTCGCGTATACTTCATCTTATAACATATACTTAGCTGTACTGAAAGTGGTTTACAAGTAAGGACAGCGCTCCTTTTGAATGGAAATTATTTATGTCATCTAGACGTCTATGGCTCAGGCTAGGATAGGGTAGAAGAAACGAAGTTTTAATGTGCTGGACAGAGCTTATGATGAAGCTACTAACTACCACGGTATTAACTTTGTCTAAGTCAGGCAGACACTTTGAAATACTTTGATCATAATGATCGGCAGCTGGTTTCGAACCAACGACCTCCAGAACATGAATACGACGCTCTATCAATTAAGCTATGGCTACTCGCTATGATTCTTTTCAAAATGAAAATTCGCTTAACTGAAGTCCGGTATCAGTTTCTTCTATAACTGGTCTGGTTGAGCAAATGTTTAGTGGATTTTTGAGAAACAATGCATATTCGTTTCCGCGTGTAGGTTAATGATAATTTTTTATTGGTCAGTTTAAGCAACATTTTCATCTGTATCTTTCAATTAGTCCTTAATTTAGTAAGGTCACCTGGAACAAAATGTATCAGAAGCGTTACATTCACTCTCATCCGATTTCGGATTGCGACTCTGTTAAATATTTGTTACTTGTATTTGCTGTATTTTACAATTGGGTACTAATTAGTATAAAAACCCCTTCAGAGTAAAGGGAGAGTGACGCACGAATTCTACTCACAAAATAAATTATATCAATTTTGCGATTGACTTTCTTTATGCCACTATGAAAGAATTGTTTCCTTTGTAATGAGATTAATAACATTAAGAGACTTAGTATCCTCCATTCCCCCACAGTGACGCAATGAAGGTCACTCGCACAATGTATATAACTTATTTTGTTAGTAGAATTCTTGCATCACTCTCCCCTTTACCCCGAAGGATTTCTTGTACCGATATCATTTCTTTTGTAATGCTGCCTATTGAAAAAATGCATGGTCTTCATACAAAAAGTCGATTTTGGACAATAGTAGGCTCCCTATCTTGAGAACGATAATTGCTATTAAAAATTGGCATCAATTTATCTCTACCAGGTACACAATTAACACACAAAACCCCGTGGAACCAACCATTTGGGGCAAAAAAAAAAAAGACACAGAGAATGACAGACATACTTTTCCATCATTTGTGTAAATTCTGCGACTGGGCTACAAAAAGTAATAAATGTTACACCTCTTCGCCGATTTTGACGTGTTACACAGCGTTTGAAAAGTACTAAAGCGTATATTACGATTCAGGAAATGTCGGCCCCTTATATAGTTTGGGGCAGTTCTATCATCAGAAATTTGAATCTTTCTTGAACCACGGTAGGGTTTCGTAGAAAGGTATTATCGATTCATTTTTTTTTCTGTCTTAGCATGGCAAAGAGCATTCAAATGCCAGGTCAAACATTACAATTGGGCTTATGGTTCGCTAGATTCTAAATTAGTGTTAGATATGTGAGTGCCGTTAACAGACTCCTTTCTGAGCTACCGTCACTCGAAGAACTACCGTTTTCAACCTTGTAAGAAAAGACTGATAATTGTGATAAAAATCTTATAGGTGTATAACCGCGTCCCGTCCCATTCGTACGCCAGCCGCAGAGCAAACTGAATAACACAGATTTCCCTCGTATGGCAAGGGGGTGAGCTTCAGATAGTACAGGAAGTCGGTTCGTGGTACTATGTATGATATGAAATTGCGGAATTGCTAGAAGCATTTTTTGTCATGATAATGAAAGATCAAGATGGAAGTAACTTGTATAAATGGATGATATGATTACAATATATGTCTTGTATAAATATTGTTTGTGAGTACCAGTTTATAACATACATCCTCTTTGAATAACTACGCTTTAAAATACACAATACATGATGTACTAAAATATTTTCACTTCCTAAAGTATTATTAGTAAGAATAAGATTATCCTAATACACTGAGTATATTAATTTCTCTCTTACAAATTGCACAAAAACTATTGCAATGAGGCAAGTTTATAATACTTTTAATAAATTTAACCGTCATATTGTTTGTACCGATATGTGAATGAACATACACGATGAAAACAAAGCATTTTAATAGTATTTCGGCATCAAAATTATTTTATTACTACAACTATTTACACTATAGAATCATGTACATACAAATACATCTTTAGACTAAATTGTCCCTTCTGGATCTCTCGCTTGTCAATTGAGTTTCTGTATCAGAGCTTTGATCCGTTTCATTTACCATCGTATTTGCTATTTTTCTGGTTCACGAATTCAGATCCGCAAATGTTTTCCTACAATGTCTGTTTTTTGTCGAGCTATTCGTGCTGGCCTTCCTTTAAAGTTATCTTATGTCGAACTCCTTTTATTTCCAGAAATGTGGCTATCGGTACTGACACTTCTTCGAGTACTTCAGTATTGCTTTGGGTTATTTCACATTCGGTCTGTGACTCTGGTATGAGGGAGGTCGCGATGTTGACATGTTACGCACCTGATAAGGTAAACAGGGATGATGTTTATATATCCAAGTGTTTCTCCTTAAGTGTCTTTCTCTTGGGAAGGGCTATTCATCTGACTTAAACTTTTGGTTTCTGTGTCCATAACTGTGTCCACATTTTCTATACCGTTACGTTAGATCCGTGCTCAACTGTACGGGATACTAATACTACTTATTTTTTGCCTTTTCCATTCTTATCTTCGCATTATGTGCTTCTAGTTCTTGCACCTACTCTTATGCGTACGCATAACCTCACGGCCTTCCTTATTATTTAAATCCTATAGTTGACTGGAAATAACGCTCCTTTCAAGGCTTTATATCTTAAGGATTTGTGGCCTTCTTGCTTTCAAATTTTGAAACTCTTTTTCAATTATTATCTTTTCCCACAATGCTGCACGTTTCTTCTTTCCTTCTGGAGCTCCTGCGACGCTTCTTCTAGGGTACTACATCCTCTTGGCCAACCTTTTCTGCCATATCCATTTCAACCTCATACGAGATAGTTAAATTTTCGGCAAGATAATGGTTCTTTGAAACATTTTTCTTAAGCTTCATTATGTCTAATATGGTTTGTCTTCTTTGTTGCATTGCAGCTCTAGTACTGTATAATAATAGTTAAGTTTACTTGACCTTACTCCCTGCTTTACTTTAACCAATATGCACTCATTTATCGCTAATATTGGTCATTGATTACTGATTATCAGAAACGCATGTACATAGCATGTGAACACGCCTTTCCACATGTCTCTGCTAATGTTGTACCGCTATCGCTGCTTTTTACACAAGCTTATTTATAATGATTATAAACGTTCTAGCTATGAAAGTATCTCTTTCTAATTTTATTAACTCTGGACTTGAAGTACTCATGCATTTTTACTTTCGCACCCTTCCACAATGATTTTAGTATAGTACTTTTGACTTGCTATCTTCGCACTATATTGATTATTATGCTTACGCTTTATTATTTTCTATTAAGGTTATTTCACCTCGTCATCCTCGCAATTTCAGAAGGCACTGATGATTAATTAGAACTGATCTAGACACATCTCATTCTCTGTATTTTGACTTATTTATTTTTCTCTTTAACTACGAAAATTATCCTTTTCACTATACCACGGGGAACTGTTTCACTTGCATGTCCTCTTTCTTCCTTTGGCAAAACAACTAACAACAATTTCGATTACAAGTCGACATATCGACATGAAGAGTCTAAGAGAAATATTTTCACTTTAATCGACTTCTCGGAATTCCAAGTCTACTTCTTATACCTGCTGAAGATTAGACTAATCTTACAACCCTTTCTACGGACCCCTACCACGCAATGGAGCAATTGAAAAAGCCAAGGCAACCCAGATTATCAGCTAGGAGTGCCTCGCTCTATGGTTTTGTCCCGACTCTGTCGGGGCTAGGGCTAACTGGTGCAATCTTATACAGGTTTGGTAGCTGAAGGCGCTTGGGTAGCTACTTGCGGACAAAATTTCTCCTGATTGATGAATGCCAAAACCGTGCTATACTTTAAAAAGGATTTCGGGACATGAATTTCCTCTGAATTCATTCAGAAAAGCTGAGTTCTTACTATACGTCCATGTGGACAAGCTTCTGTACCTGATATAGTTTCTTCGTTCATAAAGAATCATAACGAATGTCCATTCTAAAATTATCATTCCCATAGTTCCGTAATTATTTTATCGACAAAAGATGTTCATTAACAACAGTTGCATAGTTTAGGAGGCTCATAAGGCAGCACCACCTATTCTCATTGTTTCTTTATAGCGTACTTATTGAAAATATGATTGATATTGGTTCGTTCTAGCGGGACGCTTGCCGTTACAAGTGAAAATAATGTCTTCACTTTTTAAAAAAATCGTCTGAACTTTCACTAACACTCCATTTAACACGCAATGGCAATCTCATTGCAGGATAAATTTGTTTGTGTGTCTTCCGGGCTCGGCAACAAACTTATAACAGTGGAATAGAAATAACCTTTTGCTTACTATTGTACATTTAGAAGCTATGTCTATTTTGTGCGTCAGATGTTTTTCCTATTTAAAAACAAAAGCAGAAAAAGGGTCTGGCATCACCTTTGGTTTACTGTAGATGATTAAGTTTTAATGTCTATCTCTACAGTAGATGTAGCAGTTCATTTCCTTTATTAAAACTACTTTCGAGGATTGTATGTTTCTCAAAATTGTTATTCTAAGAAGCTCAATTGTTGAATTACATTAAGGGTTCATGATTCTATTTATTCCTTAGCTTGGAAAACCTACGACACCACTGTTAATGAATCCACCTCCCTTCTAGTAAATACTGGCGTCTTCACTGTATAATATAGCACTAAAGATTTACTAATACCAGTAGCTCGTGGGTTATTAAATTTCATTTTTTTAATACTAAGGATTATAAAACAATCACGACACTTTCCGGAGCTGTGAACGATATGCGTATTCGCATACAAAGTTTAACTGGATATTAGTTGTCTATTGCAGATTGTTATGCTGTATACAACGCCATATTCAAAACGTCATCATTCAATAGGAACAAGATGTGTGATGGAAGTTTGTCCTGCCCTAATTTTGAATGCATTACTATCTAGGCATTAGTGCTGTGTGGGTGAGAAAAACCTCTAAAAAAGCTCAGTATGGTCAGCAAATGAGCTCGATCACATAACTTTCTGAAGGAGTAATACAAAGCTTTAAATCAAAATGAAGACCAGTGGTGATAAAGAACATTATGATATAATTTACTTAAACTTATAGTTTATATATTCTCCTGTATTACGTTATATAGAGTAATGACTCACTATTAAAAACCTCTCCAAGGCGGACACTTTATTTGGTCCTGAGGATATCTGTTTTTGAGAGACACTGTATATACATTCCGATGTTGTAGATTGCTTTTTTCTAAAAACAAAAAGTGCTATATTTGGATACTCTAATTGCAATGAACAATGTATGTTTGCATGATGTCCTGACTAGTGTCTTGTGTTCCTTTTACACGACATATGTATTTGATTACTCACTTTTTTCTACTTCTTTCAATTTTGTTGTTACACTGAAACATATATATCTGCATACACCAGTGAAAGAATACTTCTGCCCGAAAGCAGAATGTCCTGTAATCAAATGTTATTCATAACACAATTGTACCACTAGCTTACACTTAAGCTTTGCCTTTTACAAGAAACATAACACAATGATCTGGGTTTATTCATTCGTTTCCACACTGCATATTTTAAGGTGTTAGCCAATACACAGTCAATGTATCTCTAGACCTTGTACTTAGGATGAAAGTCTCCAATATACGAAGAATGGCCGCACGAAAGCGAAGTAAAGTATTTCTGCCATGCTCATCATACTAGCACCAAGAAACCAAGAAATTACTCCACCAAGATATACTGAAAAAACGAAAGCATAGATTAAAATATTGTTTTTACATAATGAACAGTTCAAATGGATAATGTAAGTGGTCAAAATAATTCCAACTTTGCAGTTGTCTTAGCATATAGATGATAATCTTACTTATTAGCTTCACGCAATGAACATACACTCTCGTTTCATCCCTGGGCTTTGGTGGCGCAATGGTGAAAAGATTCACCTCTCACGCTTGGGGTCGTCGGTTCAAACCATACTCGTGTCATGTGATTTTCGGTTTAAAAAAACGTGTACTTGTTTTTTTTTCTCAGGCCTCTCCGTTTACTTCCAATTCACTCATCATCGCAACTTCATCCATCCATCCATCTGCTAAAGTTGCCTAAAGGACTTAATTTTTAAATTCAAAATTCGTTAGGTATATAAGACTAGGTTGGTTGGAACAACATGTACACTCCTAAGACATTCTTATAAAGTTTTGTAAATTATTTTTCGTTCTCATTTCGAAGTTTTTTAAATGATTTTGTTCTTGTTTTGGTGTGAGCTACAACAAATATTTTTTGTATCTAAATATTCAGCATTACAATCTTCGTATTATGTTTAACTTATGATTTAAGATTTCTAATATTCATTCGAATACACTAGATGCATTTTCATTTTATGCTTTTTTACTTACTACAAATATACCAGTGAATTAATTACTGAGTCCGTAGAAGTAGAATATAGGAAAATCTTCGTCTTCGACCTTAGTTTTCTTGGGGTTCTCGTTAAATATTTAACATTTTGGAGTACCTCAGAACTGCGAAGAATGTTTCGTTCTATCTACAGTGCTATATCCACACACAGGAAAATGAATATTAACAAATGTCCCTACTGTACACATATAATTGTGATTACTAATGTTCAGTGACAACTAAAACTTTTTTAGGAACCGTGTGCACTCCTTATAGTGTCAAGGAAGCGAATATCGCCACCGATTCTGAACATTTGTAATAGCTTACTTATTTCCAGTAAACAGAAAAGTAAGTGTAATATCAACTATGCAGGACTTCGTGCTAGAAATCACCATCGGGTTAGAATTTTATATTAGACACCACCTGCAGTTTATTAAGGTTTTTGTTACATTATATAAACTGATATATATTTGAAGACCCTGAATATTATATTGCCACTTATAAATGTCACTATTAAAAACAGAAAGATACGTTTCAATGATACGTTTCTTTTATCTAAAATATAAAGAGGAACACAATAAAACAGTTATGTAGCAAATATGGAGATTCGGATATTAGAAATGAATAGCATAACGTTCCGGTAAGTAGAGCAAAAATACACAGGATTTAGGGGCTTTGTCCCATCACCATTGTATTGCAAAATGTGTACATAGAACTAAATTGATACAAAAGTTAATAAATTGAGTCTCCGGGTTCAGAGCTATATGGTTGACTCGAAGTATCGAGACAATGTAACGCCTGTGGTTGAAATTTGGTTTGATAATTTCCACTCTGTTGCAAGTAGTAAGGATGTCCAATCCCGATGCAGATATAGACGATGATAGGTATTCTGTCCCGATTAAGGCTAGAATGGGTGTTGGGATTGTCATGTCCCGTTGTAGATGAGTATAAGGAAGGTTAGTGGATAAGAGGAAAAAGGTAGGTCCAGTTCGCTGCTTTGCTGGAATTAGTTGAGAGCGCGTGACGTCATCTGACTAACAAGCAGAGGAAGATAGGCTACAACCAGCGACAATTCCGCATGGGCAGCATTGAATGTGTTGCTCTCGCAACAATTTAAACTTAATTGCTTCGATAAATTAATTTAACGAATACACTCCAAGTTCTAAAGTTTCAACCAGAAATTATATTTTAAAGGTTACCTGCTCTTATATTGGGCTGTTAGTGATTTTATATACGTCATTATCCAGATTAAAAATTCTGCAATTATGAGGTTTATGATAAATTCTCAAAAGCTTGGTTACAATAGAAGTACATTGAAAACTTCTCATTTCAAATATTAAAGGTTATTTTTTCGGTTAGAGTTTCAGTAAAACTTATATCTCATATTCTGTGACTGTTATACGTTTTAACAGCGGTGGTTTTAATTAATTGTTAATGATTGTAAACTTACAGTTGTGTTGGTAATTTGAATTTGAGTTCACCTATGGCCTTTTGACAACTTTGGCTCAGGCTGCGATACCATAGGTCGAGGGTGAGGAATATATCTATCAGAGCTTTACTTAAAGTACCATCCCAACATTTACACGGTCAAACATATACTATGGCAATACTTAGTCAGGATGGTCGGCCGCGGGGCTCCAACTCTCATACCTATCCATTGCCCTAGACCTTGTAAGCCGAATAGTAAAAGTTTATTAATTTTAATTAAAATATGAATTTTTAAAAATAAATATTCAACTATTATAAACGATAAGGCTCTTTTAGCTGTGATAACTCATGTTAACATGCGACTGGATAGACGTAATAATTATTGACAGAGATTTTATTAGGGAATATTGTGTGGCCTTCGAGCATTATTGAATTGAAGGGAATTTTATTTTAAGATCTTTTAGCATCTGCGACTCAGGCCGGGATAGGGTAGAGCAAGGATTAGAAAGGTATCGCCCAAAGTTATTCTTACGGTAACATGTCGGTGTTTGTCTGGTGAAACTGAGAAAAACACTGGAAGTCTTCAGGCAGGATGGTCGGCCATGGGATGGTCGTTTCACTTTCTCTTAGAAGTCCGAATCAAAAACAGAGCATTGTCCAATTATAGCTTAGAGTCTTAGAAGAACAAACCTGACGTTCTAATATTGTGATGACTAAAGACTGGAAGTATGACAAAATAAATCACCACACGGCAGCGCCAAGAGACAAGCAAAACTGAATTCCCTTAACTGAAAACAACAGCTGTCATTTGCTACATTTTATTATTCCAGGAACTTGTGGCACACGGTTTGTCAATAAGTCAGGGTTCATCTCCTCGGGGGGCCAGCTAGAAACCTTAAAATCCTTATATCACTGACTGACAATGCGTTCCGCTCTAACAATTAGCAAAGTGACATGAGTTTCCCGTTCCAAGGAAAAATTGAAAAGAAGCATCAGTCGGGAAATGGCAAATATGTCAAGTAATTTAAGAAATGGCATTATCAAATATTGTTGTTTTAAAAAATGCAAAATATGGCACTTTTGTCATTTTTCCATAACTTCCGGTCTGTAGTGATGGCATTTTAATTTGTATCAATTTACAGTAGGTGTAAAGAACTAAGAAAATGCACCAACAGGCGGTAACATTGCGGACTTTGGAGCGGCAGTAGGTAGAAATGTGGATTCGAACCCCAAGGCTAACCATCCTGTTTGAGGTTTTCCAGAGTGTACCTGTTTCATCACGCATATGCAGGGGTGGTGCCTTAAGAAAGGTCCTAGCCGATACCTTCCCTATCCAAGCCAGAGCCTGGATATGGCTGAAAATGCCATAAATGAAATCAGAATTCAGCAAACACCCTCACGTTCTGCTGACAATATTTAGCCTGTGCTTTGATAAACAATATTTTCTGCTTGTTTTACCATATGTTCACACCGAGCCACCCAGTTCTTTTTAAAGATGCACAAAATATACATCATTACTGATACAGTTTCCAATAAACAATATGGAAACGATATTGGGAAAGAGAAAACAGCAGCAGCATTCTTTTACCATTCTCCCGTGTTGCGGGTTTTAAGCTAAATCGTAACAAGTAATACAAACAATGTTTTTGGAAAGTACTTTACATTATAGTTCAACATATTTATTCAATCCTTATAAATTATTTATTTACAACACTAAGTGTAGTAAAATTGCAAGCTGTTAATGCTTATGTTTCGTTAATGCCTAGACCTTCCCATATCCCAGACTTACTTCGTTGCGCTGTTAGCCAGGTGACGTCATGCAAAACGTCACGCTCTTGGCTATTTCCGCGGGAAAGCGAACTGGACTCTCCCTGAGGTTGAAGTTTGTTCTGTCCCGTTGCAAACAAAAATGGTTTCAAACGAATACTCTATTTCCTTCATAGAGATATAGTGTTAGGATTTCAACCTCGTTCCAGTTCAGAGGGATGGAGGTGTTAAGGCGATCATTCCCGTTGCAGAATGATATCCGAACTCCAAATGTTCGGATATTTATAGGAAATATTCGGTCCTTGGCCAGGTATTGCTCTCCATGACGTCGGTTATTTTTCTCGGTTTCCTTCGTTTTCTTGTTGTAGACATTTTATGTTGGTAAACACTCCCATTACACAAAGTTGTAGTACGCCCACAGTATTCACATTTGCTATTGTTTACGAGTGTCTTGTGCTATAATCAGTATAACGTTACATCCCCCTGCGGGGATTGAAAAAAAAAATTTATATATTTTATCGATTCCAGATATTTGTATTAACGATATGAAATAACACTTAAACCGCTGATTATCACACCGAGAAACAATATAAATATACTTGAAATGCACTTAAAATAGCCTTAAAAGATGCACTAGAAATAAATACACTTGGACTACAGTTGTTTTTGAGTTGATATTTCCTTCTCATAGATATAGTCACACACTGAATCCTCACTATACAAACAGGATATGTCAATCACTACGTGATTTCCTCTTTCTCAAGTGTGCGGAGGTGTGTCTATTGTTATTAATCTTAAAGTTTATAAACCAATTCATTGATGGTTACATTGTTTGTAACTGCGTGTTTATTGTTGGTTTTGTTGTGATCAGTTCTTATTTCTATAGTTTTTAGTTCCATTTCCGATCGGTTTTAGCTGTGCTCTGTGAATGGCGAACGCGCATATAGATAGATATGTGCATAAGATGAGGATGATAATGCTAATAAAAGATAGTGGAATGAATGCTTATAAAATCGTTTTCATTGAAATGGAAGGAAATGATTGCCAATGATTCTTTCTAAATCTTCTGTGCCTAAAATATAACACAAAAATTAGGACAATAAAAATAAATATGATCAATGAAACAGTTGCAAATGGAAAACAATCTTTGAAGATGTATGCCTCTAAATTTGTCTGGTAACTTGTTTTGTTCATGCTTCAATAGGTTTCTTAAAGAAGTAACAGATCTTTGAATAGATTGTAGGTTGAAAACAAAATTAGTACAACATTTCTCAGTTACATTTTTCTTATTCTACTTCTAGGTTTGTCAGTGGTTTGCTAGGTAGATTTAGGTTTCCAGCCATTGCCGTTTCGTTCAAATTAAAGTGCAGTATCATCTCTGAAATGGAAATATAGGTTTTTTGGACAGCTCGCAGTCTCAAGCAGAATCATACTTCATTATGATGTCTATGCTGTAATTAACGCGAATGCAGTTGTTAGTATTCATTGCAATCCTATTTACTTGCTAATAATGCTAGATCTTGAACCACGTCTTAAATCTTTTGTTCGCCGTTAGAATTAATAACTTGTTTACATGTGGATTCCGCTAATACCAGTAGAGCTGAAGTGTCGGTACTGGGTAAACCTTGCAGCGCACTATTCAAAAGCGGAGCTGACGTCTCTCTCTCTGCGTAGGATTTCTGAAAGAAAATATCTTCCATCGTGTCACATTCTAAGTTGACACAGGTATCCAATGTTATCCTAGGCGACTACACGGGATCTCTTTAAAAGAACATACAGGGAGAAACCACAATACATCTCAATTGCTAACAAACATGTGTATAAGAAATTTTACATCATAAGAGAACTGAATCATGATCTTTTACTAGGAAAAGATTTCATGAACAAACATGGAGTGCCTATTGACTTTAGAAGAGCTACAATATATATTGACGTTCATGGAGAAAGCTTGAGTATTCCGATGTGCAAGTCTCGTCAGGATAAAGATGTTCCGATTTATTATTTGTCGACGGAAGTAAAGCCTTGAGACCATAGTAAATATGGTTATAAGGAACCAAGTGAATCCATGGAAGAAGAGTGAGAGTGCCATCATAAGAAGTCTGTCAACTACCCGCCATATCAATTTCAGGTGTCAGGAGAAACCTTTAGAACGAGAGATATGCCAATGGAGTCAAACTCGCTGGGGGAATACAGTTGCCTACTTTAAGATCGTCCAGGATGTAAAGGGTTAAAATAAAATACGTCACAGTATGCTTTCATTAATAGAGAGTAACACACTTGGAAATAGTTAGATGTGATATATGTTGTAGGAAACCTATTTCGTTGTCAGATGAAAACGACTAAGAACCGGTCATTTAATGCTAGCAAAGACGATATTCATCAGAACGTGAACCAGACAAATAGTTCCGAAGACGCCAAGAATATATTGAAAACATTATCATAAAACATAGACCTGTTCTGTCTCCGCTACCAGGCAAATATAACGTTTTTACATACAATACCAAAGTAGATACCGAGAAACCTATTGTCAAGAAAGCATATCTGTTTGCGATGTGTTACAGAGAACAAGTGTGGAATCAGTTGAAAGTTAGATTGAGACATGCATCATTGGACATTCCCTCAGTCAACATCATCATCCCCTGGTTGTCGTAAAAAGAAAGGAACGGATGAAATAAGAATTTTGCTTGACGCCCAAGAATTGAACAGACTACTACTAGTCAATTTGAAGGTGACAAAAAATGATAATTTATTTGCTCGTGGTAGTGGAATGGCTTATTGTAGCACCATAGATCTCTGAAAATCATGTTTTCTGATTACGCTACAGAAGGGACGTCGAGTTCTCTTTTCCTCTGGATTCGAAGAGCAAAAGTATCGTTTTACTAAAATGTGTTTTGTATTTAGAAATAGAGGTGCGTGTCTCATGTGAACACTTCAAATTGTTTTAGGCAAACCCTTAATGAACAAAATAGTAATTTATGTCAATGACATACTAATCGCAGGTAGTAGTAATTCCGAACGTTTGAACTTATCGGATGACGTATTAACAAAATTACAAGCAGGTAACATGACAGTGAACCTAAGAAAATGTCCTTGCCAAATAAATTTCATTTCTCGTATTAAATCTCAACTCGAATGATTTCACAAAAGTCAATAACCAGGTAGAAATGACCCTATTTTTTCCGACCCTAACCAACATCAAAGCACTACAGCATATTTTTGGTTTGTTCAATTAGTGTTCAAAATTCGTTTTTATTACGCCAAATACTCCACCTCTCTCTAGGATCTATTAAGGAAAGGGAAACAATGGACCTACACAATTGAACATTATTTTAACATTAAGACAATCAAGGGAGAGATTTGCTACAACATTTTATTAGTTCACCCAGACCCTGAAAAGACTTTGCAATCAATGTTGATAGGTCAACTGTTGAAAAGCGGCTGTGTTGTATCAGCTCCAAGGTGATTATAGGGTTCACAGGAAAGGTTTGAAACTTTGCGAGGTTAGATGCACATTAAGTGAAATAGAGATGCTCTCATGAGTCTTAGCTGTTAGAAAGTAAAATCATATTTTATTGAGTCACCATATCACTGTATTAACAGATCATCAAGTACTAGTCCACTATACGAGGATTACATTTGGGAAAAGTAGTTTATATACATGTTACTTAGAATTGCAACAAATCGATTTCGAGATTCAGTATACCTGGTCTGTCAAATGTTACTGCTGATGCGCTGTTTCGCATTACCTACGGTGACGAAATCCAAAACAGCCATTGTTCGCGACTTTGTAATAATTACAGGTGATTGAGAAAAAAAAATGATTTGCAAAAGTTAC
This sequence comes from Lepisma saccharinum, assembly GCA_022664845.1. Taxonomy (NCBI): domain Eukaryota; kingdom Metazoa; phylum Arthropoda; class Insecta; order Zygentoma; family Lepismatidae; genus Lepisma; species Lepisma saccharinum. The sequence continues at coordinate 15,220 of JAGDQP010038029.1, forward strand.
AGGAAGGGACAATAATCTATCCACCGTTATTTAATAAATGCAGTGTCCGGAAAAGCCAAAGGTGAAGTATAGATATCTCAAAGAATTTTACAAGTTGGAAGATGGCAGTTTGATGCAAAAAAGATTTCCATAATGATCGTCGTTGGAGGATCATCTTTACTAACTCACTAGTTCGAGGGATAATACGTAATCACCTTGACGAGACAGGCTATTTTGGTATCTCTAAAAGACACTGAACGGAGACACTGAACACCGGCATACGTAATTATGGGAATGACATGTGTCTTAGGCCAACAACAAAATTCCGATGTCCACCACACTTCTCGCAAATTGGAAACGGTATAGTTGAACAGTATACGTGATATCGTAGCAGTGAATGTGGTAGAAAACTGACCGACAATAACGAAAGGATTTGCATACGTATATACAATAATCGACGTTTTTGCTCGCTATCTTATAGCGTATAGAATACAACGTTACTACTAGTGCTATCATTAAGAGCATGGACACTTATTTCATGAATCTCGGATTGCTCACAGAATAGCTATGTGATGAAGGTCCCTGGTTCACGTCCCATAGATCTATAAATACCATTAAACATGGAGGTTCTAAGGTATGCTAAATCAGAGCATACCATCCCCAGTCGAATCCTGTACAAAGGGCCCCTAGCAAAATCAACCGTCTACAGAGATAGTTTTGTGGTAATATGCACAAAGACTGGTTCAAATATTTAACAAATTTAGTTTTAATGCTTAACTACACCGTGTCAGATACCTTACAATTACCCTATGTAGATATAAAATTGAATATAAAAACATTGATTTCTATTCTCAAAAGTGACGCAGGAAGACAGTTCATTAAAAACATTCACGCATTTTACCGGACTATACCTTGTGTATAGAAATCCGGCAGTAAAGTGGTTCATTTTGTCAAAGTAACTACCGGATTAATGGTCAGTCGTCAATCTGAGAAATTGTGCATGTTGTGGCAACCCACTAATGCTGTGAATAAATAATGGCTCGAGCATATTGCAACATAGGTCGAGACATCCCTGAATCAGACAGTGACAAAGTAACAACAATATTATATTGGACTTTCTTGTGTAAGAAGCGAAGAGAACGGGTGTTGACAGATCAAAACTTTGTGAATATTTTAGACGCTTTCGTAGCGTCAAGAATTGCGCCTGTCTTATTTGAGCAAAACCTAAGTCTAACTTATGGAAATACAAGTTTCCGAAAACGCGTCCATTTGCAGACATCCAATATACACACATACAACGAAATAGATTATACACTCTGTTGGTCTTTTCTCAAAATAAATAATACGCTTCGGTGCCGATATTATTTTAATGGCGATATTCGCCTCATTTACTCTATATTGTCAATCTTCCCTTCTAAAATAGTAGGAAGACGGGTGTTAAATATATTGCACCTCTATTGTTCTTCATGGAATGAAAAAAAAATACCCTTTCATTATTCAAAGAGGTTTAATTATTTTTTCGGGTACAAATTTAAATTTATTTTCATAATGATCTTTCATTACACGTGAAAAGTGTTGCTAAAAAATACACTGCAAATACATCAGCATAGTGCAAAAACTGAACCTTTGAATAATGGGTACATAATGCCAGTTTTGTACCCACAATTTTTAAGACGCTGTGGCGATCCCATGTATGGGTTTAGAGGGGCGATTTTGTACCTCCCAGTCATGGGGATGGAAAAGACTAATAAAAAAAAGAAGCTAAATTATGAATCCCTGTGTTCGTCACTGATTCTAAATAAATGTGGGTACATTATAGCGTCTATTTTTAAAAGACTACGACTGACCCAGAGGTTTACATTTTACCTTCGTTTTGCTTAGAATAAACTTAGGTTTTGCAGTGTACCGTGAATGACTATTTTATTGAAAGTTTTGCAAGTTAGAATTGTCAATTCGGTATATCTATATAATGAAATAGTATTTTATATTATCTATTTTCATGAAGTAAGTTCTTCTGATACTGGATAATTGAGATTTAAGCTAAAGGATTAGAAGTTTGCGAAACAGACTTGAACAAACGAAACAATGTTTCCGCTTTCAAGCGCAAACATTAGTACACTATTTCCTCACTAACTAGGACTGAAAGCTGCCTGATACAAATTATTAAAATAAAGCTCCAAGGGCAAATACTGTAAAGTACTTTCCTCAAATTATTTTATCTTAGCTAAACATATTAACAAATTGGAAAAAATAATTTCACATCAAGGTGATACATTAAGCCGACCATCCAGCAACATCTACGATCATAAGATTTATATAGAAACGTAGCTGTATTTCTAAATATAAATAAACAGAATATGTTATAAAAATGATGAATGAAAGAGATATATCATGACATAAATACAAAGGAAAATATAAACTTACAAGCATTAGAATTTTTTAACACATTTATTTCAGAAACAATGCATGTCGCATTTTCCAATTTATTAGAACTTCATACAACGTTTTATGATGGCACCATCTACTCCAAAAATCTATGATATGAGTATACTATGGAGTAAAACATCTAGACAAAGCAGTTAATATTTGAAACGCTTTGAATAAAACAGAGAAAAGTGAATGTGAAAAACATCCCATTTGTTGATTCTGTAGTAAAAAAAAATGTTAATACATTTTGAGCATTTTAATACAAAAGCAGTTAAGAGCTACGACACTTTTAATAAATTCAAATAATTTAGATCCTTGGTAGCATTTCAGGCTCGCTAGCATTACTTATTATGAAATAGGTTGTAAACCCTGGCAACTTGTAGTACTTAGTTACAGCAATGCTGAAAGTACTTTTATTGTGTTCAATAATGAAAGTTTCGTGCTGAAGTGCATTGCTAAATTGTACAAGATTTTTTATAATGATTAGTAAACAAAGACATAGGAAGATTGTTTAAAAAAACATATACTACGCTTTCACGGGACAGGAAAAATCCGCTTCCGCCACGTTGATCGACATATTAAAATATACATAAACGCGAAAGAGAAAAATTTGGTATTTTTTTCTGATTTTCTACACAAAAGACTTAAAATTTATGCAAAAAATAAGCATCGCAAGCACATCGAACGAAAGCTTAAATTTTAATAAATAACACCGTACTATTAA
>JAGDQP010038030.1:0-18347 GCA_022664845.1 Lepisma saccharinum
GAATATATCGGAAGTTTCTGTGACAGTAATTTATTTTTATTATTATTATTATTTTTTTCTGAAATTTGATTCCACATTTGAATTATATATGTGAGTGTTTGTAATTTATATCCACGCCAATCGTAACGAGCCTCCAGAGTATTAGATAAGTGGTTTTCTCCTTTGGAGATTTCGGGCTTGTTTTATTCTCGCGGTGTTCACCCAGAATCTAACACCAAATAACACTAATTACGAAGAAGCGGATTCCGATCTGGATGGTTAAATATAAAAGAGCTCGTCCCGAGCTATGGCTTAAGCCAATTACAATTCTGAGATGACGTGCATCTGCGAGCACTCTTCCAGAGCTAAGGTAGCGACCAGGATCTTTGCCTAGGTACGATCTCACCATTTACCTGATAAAACTGAGGAAAATCCGGAAAAACCTCAGTCGGAATAGCAGTTGAAGAACTCAAATGACATAGTGAATGGTTTAGCTTGCATATGAAAATGGAAATAATTGTTTCAGTTACGATAAATTTTGTGGGGGGAATTTTATGCCATACGAATTAGGCCCTTATCTCATTTGCTTATTTTTGAATGCTTTATATTTACTGTTACACTACCATGGTGCTATCCTATACACATCTGATCACCTAAGTTCATGATAGACAAAATGCCAGTTGACAGTTGTATGCTTGTTCGTAAACCTTAACTTAGAATTTGGGAGTTAGGTCCTTCTTTCATTCAGGTCCTCAAATGTTAAAACTATTCTTGTCCGGACGTAACAGGAGCAGGAAGCTAAAAATGTCCGAAAATCGAGCAATTTTCGGGACAGGAAATCATCATGAAATCTCTAGTGATCAGAATCCTGAATGTTCCAACTTTCCGACGATTTGGGACTGAACCGACTTTTGAGACATCCTCAAAATCGGTAGTACCCAGTTCCCGAGAATTCCGAACCAGGATGGGAGTTTATTTCCTGATTTTATTTCCGATATTGATGTGACGGTGACTTTTTCAGCCAAAAAAAAATGTAGTCATTCGTTAAATAAATCGCTCCGATATATATTCAACTCGATGTATGACTACAGTTACATCGCAAAATAACTTCAGATGTTCCATTTCCACTCTTTGATTTATGAGTGAACTATTGGTCTGAAGAAGAAAGAAAGAACAGAACAACCGTGATTCCAGTACAACAAAATATTTCTTTCTTCCAGTGATTGCGTCTCATTCCGTAACATGCGTCACGGTGCTTTGAACCATTGTTTATAACGGGAAGGAGGTCTGCCATCAGGAAATGACGCAATGAATCCTATACGCGCCACTTGAAAAGGCTGCAGCACCTACAGTATAGCACTACCGCTACAAGTAACATTGAAATGGTTATGAACTCGTGGTAGGGGAGTTCTTCTGGCTCTTCCGCGCAAAAGCGTCACTTCCGCTAGTACGTCTACGTACGAGCTACGAGGGCGCTGCGGAACGAGAGAACAAAACATGTTACGCTTCACCTCCTGTTTCACCCCTTTATACGAGGGCCCACCCGACTGCCCTCTGAACAGCAGACGTCCAAGAAAATAAAAATGAATACCGCAGAAGCGATTGAAAAGAAGAAAAACAGCTTCACGTTCTAAAATACAGAAATTACGAAACATTAGTGAAATAAAAGGAGACGTGTTGATTTAGAATTGTCTTGAATGTTCTTTTTCTTCAAGTTTATAAGAATTTAACAGATTAATAGTGATTCACTCAGTCCTGGCGATGTGGTGCAGGTTCGAATCCAGATCACGTGTGTCATTCTGACTAGACATGCTCGAAACTCCAACACCAATTCCAGAATTCGGATAGCATTTGGATTCCGGTTTCAATTCCGAACATTCCTAAAAGAGAGTAAACGTAATATATTATTTCATTAGCAATACAACACAGGTATACAATACATTCTAGAGATACCTTACGAATATCTCTCCTTGATATATACGTATAACAGAGGCTTTCAAACTTTTAAACTGGCGTACCACTAAACTGAAATTCATACTTTCGCTGTACCACCAAGTAATACTGTATTTACTCGAATCTAATGAACACCTTTTACAGCCGAATTTAGTCTCCAAAATTGGGGTCCGCATTAGAATCGATGGGGCACTAGATTCGCATACAAACAAGAAAATTCTGCTTATCGTTCGGCGTGTACCTCCCTGTTCTTGTTTCTTCGTGTTTTGTTATTCCTAGCTTCGTGCGCTTTTGTGTTTTATTTTGGTTTACCTTGATATATGTCAGCGAATACTACAGATACCCTATTTTTGTAGGCATTGTTGTTAAGAGAAGCTTCAGCTTGTTAATAAAAGCTTAATAACAGCGAAACCAAATCCTGGATAGCAAAAAGTTAAAAAAAAAAAGTTTACAGTAAAGTTTCCTAGTAACAACTAGACAAATATACAACGAACTTGCCAAGTAATATTGGTAGTAACTTTCTGATATCTATTCGGCAGATTCTGTGCTGCAGACAATTACATTTCCAGTTTCGAGTGGGTATCGAACACGATTTACCTAGTCTGAAGTCTTACCTATTGGAACACAGTGCCAGTTACAATCCCCAGGCGTTGAATTTTATACCAAAACGCAAGTAGAATGCATTGGCCATAGGTTATTGCTTATTAGCCAATAGCGGGATGCGCCGAGCGAGAACAAGAAGAAAATTGATTAATGCTTGAAAATAAAGTTGATAACATAATTTTGTAGTTACAGTAATACCTTTCGCGCTGTTTATTAGAATATTATCCACGCAGATTTTTAACTTATGAACTTCACTATACATTCAAATAAGAATAGAGAATTGATAATATATTGTGTCTGTTATTTGCTTGATAAAGTTCTCATTATCACTTAAAACCATGTGCTAAACGAATGCACGAATTGCAGAAGAAATTATGTATATTTAATATTTTGCCAAAACAAATAAACTATAAAATATCTGTCTAGAACTGAAACAAAATGTAATCTTATTTTTTAATCACTCACTGTTCTAATTTTTAATTTGTATCTTTTTTATTTTCCTTACAGGTAAGTGATAAACTCCTCTGCCATCTACAGTACATAACAGTAACTGCTGAACACAACCCATGAAAGCACAGATTTTTTGATGTCTGAAATTAAAGGTATTTGTACTTTTTCTTAGGTATACAGTCTATTTTCGGTATGAGTTTTGAGTTAAACTAAGTTTACTTTTTAAACAGCGAGTGTGACTTGAGTTTCGCTAAAAAGAAAACTAAGTTTCGAGAGCCAAATACAAACGCCAGTTGCAAAATTTGTGCTCTGTGGAAATTGCTTGAACTTACGTAAAACTATTTTACCAGCTTTTTTTCCGCTGATAATAGTAATTCTCTGTATACAGAGTGTGTTGTTCGAAAAAAAAAGGAAATACAATTAGAAGATTCAAATAAAACTTCGTCTTTAATCTTTTGCAAAGTAAGCACGTCCCTTGTTGATGTTAAAAAAAAGTGATACAAATTTGCTCTTTATGTCTATCAAATATGCATTCCTTTATTACAAGGATAACCACTGGATAATTCCCTGCCATAATTTTTACCATGTATTAATGTTCATTTCGGGTGCAGTTCACGAGCGCTCAAATCTTTAATTCGTTCCACCTGTCAATCATTTTAGATACCATAAGCGCTCAGGATGTTGCTATGTTTTCAACCCTTTTTTAAATGTAAATTAAAGTATGTTTAAGTGTTAATATTTGTATTCAAGTTTTAATATTTCAGGAAATTACTTGTGGGCTTATTTTCGGTTTTTCGAACAATATGTTGTTACTTAAAAGTTTTAGAATTTGACGTAGACTGCAAAACTATTCTTTTGTTACTGCGGTTTTAAGAAATAGATTGTTTAGTATTACGAGCCCAAATTTAGGGAAAGTCACTGGATATCCGATTGTTTTTTCTTCTCAGATATTTAACAAAGCTGCTTTTATATATATATGTAGGACTCGGTTCAGTTGGTACTAAGACAGTAAATTTGATACGTACGATAGTCTATATTTTACTTAACTAGTTGTAAGTTCTTGACAGAAAGATTACTCCTGTCCATTCGCCTATATAACTTTTCTTTACATTTTAGTGAATGAGTATTGTTACTTACCATGGCCGGATTTATGGGAGGCATGGGGGCATTGTCCCCAGTCATTTCATAATGGCTGTAAATAACGCCCGGAATAGCTTCCACCCTTAAAGTAATTGCCCCCCGCCCAGGGTCTGTCTCCTAAATCCGGTCATGTCCCTTATTATCGTCAGTAACTTTCGCCAGGACTAGGCATACAATAATTGTTTTGTTTCGAAATCTTTTGATATCTTAAATTCACTTTCATTGAAAACAAATATGAAGAGTACAGGAAAGGAAGGACGGTTGTCCATCTAGAAAAAAAAAAGAGTTTGCACTCCTAGCACGTAACCTATATTCTATCCTGGTTGGAAGGCCGGATGGAAGGAGACTATTGGGAAGACCGAGACGTCGTTGGGAGGACAATATTAGAAGAGATCTTCGAGAAGTAGGTGTTCGTGATGAAAACTGGCTTGATGTTGCCCAGGATAGAATCCATTGGCGAGGGTTTGTTACTGCGGCGATGAACTTGCGAGTTCCATAAGCCATAGAGTTAGTTAGTTTTTAATTAGTTAGCACGTAACCTACTACACAATGAATGACAGCTAATCCTTAGGAAATTTTAATTCAAAAGCACAAATAATCCACAAGTTTGAATATGAAATACATGGGAATGAATACAAGAATTAGGCTTTAAAATGCGTTTGATGAGAAATCTCCCCCATCTTTCCCTAATATTAACCTATTATATACGAGTCTTCATAATGTGTTTCTACATTTTTATTGGACGTCGAAAAGAATATATGACGTCATTACTATTAAACAATATTAAAGAATCCACATATTTATAAGACAGGGTTTCGAATTATGATGGGTTTCTACTTCTGTAGCATAGTTTCAATATGAGCAAGTTTTATCTTTAGCGTGACACTGTGACTTTCGGAACATATAATCTTCTCTGAGTCTTTTAGAACACATTCAGTCATAGTATCTTGAAGAACAGACAGATGTTCAAAACACGATATCTCTGTATTAACACCAAAAAAGAAATCTTAAGATTTACAGATTATTTTTCTGTGCTGTGAACTGTTACAGAACAATATTCGTCGATACTCGAGGTATCGAAAGAAAATGGTTAAAATTGAAGTAATTAACCGTCAAAGTGTTACCACAATTTTAAAAAAATGTCTGCAGTATTTGTGATACCCTGTGCTATCTTCTTCCTTTCTATGCTTTTTCTCTGTTATTCCCGCTTTTATTAAGTGCCAGCACTAAACTCTCAATGTAGTGGTTATGGAGTGTTATTTATAGTGTAATTATGGTATCACAATATACTTTCTCTTGATATATACGAGGCACTTTAAAAAAAAGTAAAGGAAAAAGAAGTCGATAAGAAACGATTAAAAATGGTGAAAAGTTTTTAACAGGAGTTTCGTTCGAGCCCAGGATGGGGGTGGGGGATAGTTGGAAGAGGGAGTGAAGGATCTCCAATGAGCCTGTGCTCCACCAACTTCCCGTAGATTCTTCTAGGCGCTCGCTTAAGTGTCACGATGATCGATTGTGGGTCTCACTTTCTTTGCCAGTAGCATCTCCTGTCCTCTGAAAATCCTTCCTTGTCTCCTATCACGCTTCCTCTCTTACACTTTCACACACACACACACACAGAGAGAGAGAGCGAGAGAGAGAGAGAGAGAGAGAGAGAGATCCTCCCTATTCCCCTCTCGCTATCTATCTCTCGAAGTAAACGGAGTTGAAAAACGGACCGAGCAGAAACAACGGGAACAGATTTAGTTTAGGGGGAAAAGGGTTGTCTCCACATCGCATCTTTTTTTTTTAATCTCCCTGCAATGTTTTCTAAACAGTATCAAGTATTACGAACCATTTTCCTTTAAAGTCAAATTTACCATCCCTCCTTCCCACCCCCCTCGCATGTCGCTCGCTGTTTTAACATAATATCTCCCTGAAGGCGCATTTTAACATGTTTGGCTCTTGTCCATGTCACGGCGACTGAGTATAGTCCAGACGAAGGAGGACGCAAGAAAAACTTTTTTTTTTTTCGGAAAGGGGGCAGCATCCTTCCCTTCCCCCATTTCCTCTTATAACTACTGCGTCTTTTTTTTTCCTGCACCCTTTCCGGATGAGAAATTTCTTGCTTTTATCTGGACATTATTTCTCTCCATTTACGGAAAGGACATCTATTCTATCTCTCTCTGTTTCTTTCTTGTATATTAAGGGTGGGAATCTGGGGTTCTTGAATACTTAAACATACATTAACTCCCTTAAATATCCTTTGTTATTTTTGTTTTGTTTTACCCTCTTCTACTTTCTTTTGAACTCCATTTCCCTTAAAAGTTATGCAATTAAGTGTTTGGACGGGGGTTCTGTGTTGTAGGGAGCGCAAAACGTGGACACTACGAAGGAATCATGCAGTAAAAATTCACAAAGCTTTTGAAGAAGAATTGGCAAATTCAACTGGAGTAAAAAATATAGCGTAATGAAGAAGTTTTAGAATTTAATGATATTTATGGCTTTTAAGTATCTTTAGCTGACGACGGGACGTCATGGGGGACAAGTGTACGGGTGGGAAATCGGTCACGGGTTCAGTGAGTTAGTGTGTGTGTGAGAGAGAGACAGAGAGAGACAGACAGACAGACAGAGAGAAATACAAACAGAGAGATTATTTAATTTGTAAAATACATCTCTGAATTTCATTCAATATTAGTGCTATTGGTGATGATGATGGGTGTTCTGCCCGAAAGCAGGCCCTGACCGGAAGGTCTCTGGGCAAGGTAACTGACGTCCTAAGGACGGGACATACAGTTTAACGTGGGCTTCGAACCACTTGTGACCCTACCAGGAATCGAGCTGACGATACCTTGATTACACTATCGCGAGCGCTAGCTCAGCCACAGGGGACACAACTATTTGTTCGATTAATGGATTGAACGGCCTGAGTCTGAATTATCTAAAGGACTTAAGAGCACTCCTGACTCCCACCTCCCACTTTTTAACTTTTTTTTTTCAAAATATTTCAAAATCTAAGAGCACTATAAAAAATTTTTGAACATAGTGAACTAGTATTTATAAATTACTATGAAATCCAGTGGGCAGAGAGAGATCTCGAGATCTTCTCCATAGAGGAGTGATACGTATTCAAAGATCATGACGTCATTATTTAATTGAAGTCTCATTGCTAATTTATGGTGAAGATCTCGAGATCGCTGCGCAATGGATTTCATAGTAATTTGTAAATACTAGTGCAGTACATTTTCAACTATTTTATCATCCTCGTCGATTTTGAAATATTTTGAAAAATGTTAAAAATGTCGGGGCTGTTGTAAAGAAAGATTCTTAAAATTAGTTCAAATTCTCAATGGATCCAATTTCAAGGTAATAGCTCCTCTTTTCTTTTTAATTTTACCAAATGGTTATTGCTCCCAGTAATACTTGAATAATATGTATATCAATTTGTAAAACTGTATCGACAGTGTTGAAATATTTTATGTGAAATAAAATTCTAATAAAACTCGTGGTTTCTCTAACCAAAGAAACAGGGAGAAAAAGGCTGATAAAAAAAAATAGGGACCTACAATTCGTTACCTTTCCTTTTTAATTCAGGATAATTATAAGTCAAATTGATCACGTACCATGGAACAGTACAGATAATTACTCAATTACCTTCGTTCTACCTATTGTGGAATTATTTTCGGCAGCGGAGGTCTTCTTTCATGCTCTTGACCTCACGTCACGTATTATCATTCGTTCCACGGAGTCCAATTATCGTCATCAACTTTACTGACAGTGAACTTCAGGGTACGCGTCTACTGTAACTAATATAGAAGGCCATTGTCACACAGAAATGTATTTGATGTGCCCATCGCCGTCCCTTCCTTTTTCTGAAAAACAAGAAAGAATCGCGTAGGGGGTGGTGTTTTTATTGTTCTTAGTAACTGCGTGGAGGTCTTTCGAAAGGAAGGGAGGAGGAGGATGGCCAGTCTATTTCAGTTGGGCATTGTGTTTGTTCAGAAAAGGATCTTGCGAAAACAATAGATGATTAAAGGGGGAAGATAGGACGTATCCTTAATGAGGGGTTCTGGAATCAGAAAATTCTTTTTAGTCTTTTGTGTACGTGTAATATTAGTTGGAAGAGTTTGTTCTGTCAAATTGCGGTTTTGTGGTTATAGAAGAAAGGGATATGGCGCTGGTGTGACAATTGAGGAATATGACCTTTGTCTTTTGAGGGGGAATTTTGATGAGTTCAAGACTTTTCAACGGAACTTTTTATTGTGGTTCGTTAGGTGCAAGGAGGGGATGATTTTTGGAACTATATAACATCTGTTTGTTGTTACTGCTTCGTTTCGGTATTTTTATTCCTTCGGATGAATCTCGCCGTGGTAAAACATGGTCACTCTTGAAATATCCAGTTGAGGAGAAAAATGTTCAATCAAATTATTTTTTGCGGCGATGATCTCTTTTGTGTTAGGTGTTCCCCGTGCGAAGTTCTCGGTGAATTTCCCACCAGATCGATATTCAATTGAAGATTACAAGGAACAGTGACTTTGAATACCAATAGGACTTAACCAATACCAATAGGACTTTGAATACCAATACTGGTGGACTTAACTTGGTTACTTCAAGTTAGCTGTAACATTAAATAAAACAACAGAGAATTAGGATTACAAAGTTATTGTGATGTCAAACACTTTGTTGCATTGTTTTCGTTTGTTACAAACTGGAAACATTTTTCTCAAAGGTGTAAACTTCGTATTTCACCCTTCAAGACATGTAGATCTTTCAAATACAGCAACTTTCCTATCAGGAATTATTTTTTTTCTCAATGCAATCTTATATCGACGTTAGTAGCTAATGTTTGTACTGAACAGAACATAAAAAAAAATCCAACCTGAGCCAAAGATAAAAAAAAAAAGGTCTTTATAATTAAATAAAATTCCAATCCAAATTCAATCAAATTAAAAATTATCAATAATTATGTTCTATACTAACCGATGTTCATGGTTCATCCATGAAATGAGAGAATAAATGACCTGTTCTTATATTTCAGATGTCTACAAACAGAATAGTATAACCATGAGTTCAGAAACACACTACTGGGGATAACTATATGGTATTTATAGCCTATTCTTGTGTTTCCTATATATGGAGGTCAAAATTACCATTAACATCGTTATAAATAGAGACTATGGAAAATCTTGATTAGGCGTTAGCTTAATTCTTGAGTGCAAGTCACTCAAATTCTTCAGTGCTACTGCCAAAATTCTTGGGTTCATGGTCAAAATTCTTGGATGTTTTTAAATGAAATTAACAAATTTATGACTAGATGTAAACAGTACCAGTACAAGTAATATTTGTGAAGTAATTACCACTATATTTAGTTAACATGATTTTTTACTTATATTTTCTTTAAATATTCTCTCCACTGAGAAAGATGTTTGTCAAGTTCAGACAGCTGCCTCGAAAGCATAGGATGACAAAATCTCTAAGTTTATCACCTTCTACCTTTCGGTTCTGTAGTGAATAAATAAATAAATGAATAAATAAACCTGTATAAATAAACCTTTACGTTGGTTCTGTTTGTGACCACACGTAAAAAAGTATGTAACGGAACGCTCACAGTCAACATTCGACGTAGCCGTAAGAGCACCATTGACAAAAGATTTATACTCACTATGTAAAGCAAGAATCTCCAACCTGTGGGCCGGATGCGTCCCGTGTAGGTGTTTTGACTGGCTTGGAATCAAACTCAATATTACTGTTGCTACATTGGATCTCAAAAGAACATAATTTAAAACACAAAAATTAATTTGGTCTTTAATATTACACAGATATATACGCACTATTTTCTATTAAATTTCTTGTTATGTATACAATTTTCAAAATTATTTAGCATTAATTATTATATTACTTTTCAGTTAATTCTTTATAATATGGCCCTACCCAGCAAACCAAATGCTGACCCCGATGGCAGCCCGATCAACTAGTCGGGAAATAGTTGGAAATAAAAAAATGAGAGTAAAATATATATTTATTTACCTAAAGTTACCTCAGTTGATGGTTATGCATAGCCCGCCCTGGGTGCTCATGAAATTTGGCGCGTCATCCTAGCGTTCTAGAGTCTCGGATGCGCATCACAACTGGGGCATGGAGGATTGTAGCTTTTAAAAACTATTGCTCTTATACAATCAATGTAGCCCCAAGTCAATAGGAACTTAAATTGCCGAGCTTTTATTTTGTAACACACAACTTTTAAATTCTATTATATTTCGTTGTTATTTATGAAGTATTACTCAGAGGTACAAATGACCTTTATTCGCTTTACGGAATATCTTATATATAAACTTTCCATCTGTGGATTTTCTAATGTAAATAATAATGTAGAGAGAAGCAAATGAGATTTGATTCCATTCGTCGTTTTTCCATTTTCCGTTCTTTCTTTTTCAGTTTCTTTCATTATGGTCTGTTACATTCCATCTCCTGTTTGGTGGATGTTTTTCAAAGGTCACCAGACGGAAATAGAGTTCACATACAAAGAGAACCGTGACAAAGAAGTTATAAGGACAAACAAGAATGGAAATAATATGCGCAAATCCATACAATTTGTGTTAGTTTTGTGCTGAGGAAGTATAATTTATGTGTTTAAGACTGTACGTTAATCATGTTTCTCTGAAAATAAATTTTGTACACTTTTTGTTTGCTTAAATGTCCTGGATTAATTTCCTTGTACACATTTTGTTCATAATACAGTATTCTCCTGATACACTCTGATTAACTAATGTTCACATCTATTTTCTTCAGTATATAGCGAGAAATGTGACAAATTTACTATGGTCTTTGTAACTACAATGAGAAAAACAATAGACTGTCACCGAGACATTTTTTTTTTTTTTTCTTTTTTCCTGGGCTGTCAAAATAGCTTATTAATACATTGTAGCTAGAATGAGAACATCTACAAAATTGTGTAGAAAAAATGGTCAAATAATGATTGGGTTTAAAAATATACTTTTAAAATGTAAAAGAAGCGTATCGCTACTTTTTTTTTTAAGTGTAATTATGGGAGATACTATTCATTCTGTCAGAGTGTAAAGATTTCAAATTAAAAACAGTCTGCATTTGTGAAGGTGCAGCAAGTTTCTCGTTGTTTCGACCCGCTTTTAAAATTAACAAAATAGATGTCTCTCGGCGCAACTGTTTGTCTCCGTAAAGATTATGGTAAACGTTGCAATGCTATTGACAAGGTGGTAGTTCTGACATATCAGAGAAATATACTAAACGTATTATAATTGAAATTTGTACTACTGAAGTACGATGAATTTGATCCCTGGAAGTAATGCGTGGACCAAGTAATTTTAGACGGGCTCACTTTCCTATTTAGACTGAATTGGTATGTGCGCTCTAAGTCCATCTCTGTATGTAAGGGGCAGGGTATTATTTGTCACCGAAGGAGGTAGACCCTTTGGTCTAGCGGTTACCGTCCCAGACTACTAATCGTGGGGTCCCGGGTTCGATTCCCTGCTCTGCCAAGGAATTTTCTTCCGAGGTACCCACCCAGCATCGTGATGCAATTAGGGAGCTGCTCTGAATAAAATACAGTGGCGATCACAGTCGGAGCTTCTGCTCTCCTCTCGCAACACGTCTCATCAGCATGCGAGTAGTAGACCAACTTCTCCCTCCGGGAGAAGCCTCGTCCAGTAGTGGATTGAGTATGGCTGTTAATTATTATACCCGCACCTATTGGAGTACCAGACATATAAATACACTAGTTTTTCGCTCCCTGCAAGAAAACAGGTAAGTGAGATAGCATAGAAAACACGCGGGGTACTAAGGAATTTCCACCTTTTCCTCCATACAAATAACGTCCTGTATAAGGGAGGACGTTCCTCGATGAGCATAGCGTTCGGGTAGAAGAATAGGATAATTAGGTGTATGATATGATCCCATCATTCATCTACTACGGCAGATAAAACAGCGAAGGTAGACCTAAGTTATAGGATGACCAACGGGAGCAGGATTGGAAACTTCTTTACCGTCTCAGTGAATGTGCAGAACCTTATGACGCCGGTTATCATAAGAAATAATCTCTCTCACTCGTGAGGGTGAATGAGGGTCAAATTACAACTTAAGGGTTAGTGAAAGTGAAAGCCAAGTTTTGAACGTTGAGGTAAGGGCGAAATTGAAACCTGGGATGAAGGCGAAATTGATACGTGAGCGGAAGTGAGTTTGAGGGCGAAATGGAGACTTGAGGGAGAGATAAAGACATAAGAAGTGACAAAGGTTTGAGTAGTTCGAGGTTTCATCTCAGCATTTGCTTGGTTGCGGCTGAGAGAAGGGAGCGGTCGCTGGGTTCGAACTCGCGGGCTTCCAATAACGAGGGCTGCGGCTGCTCGGCTACTGAGTACAGATTGCTGCATCCACCTTCTTTCTAAGATGCTTCCAGAACCATACACGTATCATACTCTCTTATTTATCGTGACACGTCTGTGTTTATTTGTCTACTTTGAAATTGTAGAACGTTCAAGATCTCATCAATATGCATCACGAAAGAAGACAGATTTAACTGAAAATATGAGAATTATTTCTCTTCTTTATAAAGCTGGACAGAGACACACATAGAAAAGAGAGAAGGAGAGAGAGAAACTAGGTTCCAACTTCATGATAATTTATGGCTTGGATCGGGTTTAGCGGTTCATGCAATCTCATGATGATCAGTTGACCTCCGTTAAACAAAAGCGAACGGTGGTTTTATCCATAGGGTATTTAGTAAACCTTATCTTGATTCAGAGAAGAGTCTCCCCTACCTCCTTAGGACTATAATAAGTATGTCTTCTTAAAGCTACAAGCTGATTCAATTGTTGGAGGGATTTTAATACCGTATACTACCATCTCTTGACTCTATTGTATAGACTGCTGCCATATATAGCTTGTTGTTATGTCCGAGCTGAGCCGAGATGAGATCAGGAGCGTACTGTTGTTGAGAGCGAGAGAGACAATTGAATTGCAGGTGAGATTTAACCAATGGGCTTTCTATATAGTCAATGAATACTCTGTGAAAGCCACGATACTCATCAGGCTGGGCTTTTCCGTCTCCGCTGAGATGAGTGGAGAGGATTTACCGAATATCTCCTTCAATGATCTGATAGAACGTTTTGAGAGAGAGAGAGAGAGAGAGAGACAGAGATTTGTTGGTTGTTGGAAGAGGAGGAGAGAGGACACCGATGGGGATATACCTGAAAGAGAAGATTGTGATGACGAGCGCAATTCTTTGTCCTATAAAACAACGACATTGCTCTGTGTTCACTGTCTCTGTCTCTCCCGCTCTCTTAGTAATAGCTAATCAACTTAACCATTGATTCAGAAGAGAGAAGGCATTACGAGAGCACACACACACAATGACAGAGAGAGGGAAAGAGAGGACACTTATCACATTGTCGATGGTTCATGTAGATAGAGCGTATCCACATTTGGGTAGATGGGATGTCGGAGTATTTTAGTTTTCAAGCACTGGAAAAATTGCAGGACAAATGACCTTCATACTAAATTGAGCAGCAAAAATAGAAAAGCATGTGCGGGGAGGATTAAAAAGGGAGAGCAAGATCTCGTGATCATTATAATGATCACCACTACATCAGCCTCTGAAATATATATATATACACACACATACATGGTGTTATCATCAATGACCTCCTTGTTAACCCATGCAGAATGTATGCTTTTGTATTTGTTCTAACAAGCCTATGTTGTAGTAAAATGCAATCATTTTTTTTTAAACGTAAATTGTGGGAGATACGGAACAGAAAGGCACGATTAAAAAAGTACCGTTCTGTTGCACTTAACAGCAGCATTTTCTCCCCCTCCCTCCCCCCCAAAAAGAAGAGTACATATATATTTAACATAGTTCAGTGTACTGTAAAAATAATATACCAGAACTCACAAAATGAGAAACTGGAATTGATCAAAAGAGCAAAAATTGATGAAAATCTGGAAACTGGATTTCATGTTCGAGTTTTGTGTCTAGTCAGAATGGCCAGTTCAATCCCAGCACTTCCGTATTTTGAGAAGAATACGCTTGCGTTTACTCATTCCGCTCGGCGAATATATAATAAATATATATATTTCATGTGCTATCAATTTCTGCAGACCGCAATACTTCATGTTTGTCTCAATTACACGATAAATTATAGGTCTTATGATTTTGTCGCATTGTTGTTTTCAATGTCCTTTCTTCAAGATCACATCCGAGACTGTCATAATCTCTTGTCCATAGATGCGCAAACTTTTGATTACCTGGCGCCCGTCTTCAGTAGTACATCGCTTGAGAATCACAGCTCCGAGTTGCTATCCGGTGAAGTTAGGTAGGTGGTCGTTACAAAACTGAGAAAACAAAATCTATAATTTTATTTCTTATTTATTTCTTTGTCTCGTAAGCCTGCGCCCGCTTGCAAGTGTTTCACACCTCCCTAAGGAGGAGCGGGCGCTACCCACGGTCTCGACAAATAATATTCCGCACCAGCACTTACGCAGTCGCTGTTTGTTTTCTGTGAAAGTTACATAGTTACATTCGTCTATCATGCTTAGCAACTTCAGTTTTTGGTTTTTCCGCTAACTTATCTTCCTTCGTGTTTCTGCATAATATCTGTTATGTTTCTCTCTCTCTCCCTTTGTCTCGTGTGTGTGCGTGTGGAGTAGAGGATCAGGACAATGTTTTTTTACGATAATTTCACAGATATGTATGTGTGGGGGTGGATAAGGAACTACGTTCAGCGTATTCCATTAATAGTGGGAGGAAAGTAGATGTGTGGGGAAGATTTAGTTAATTGGCTGAAACCAGAAAGTAATCTTCTTTCATGATTCGTTACCATGGTTATCTGAAGATTGTTTCCGTATTTAATTCCCTGTGATGATTCCCCCCCCCCCTTCCCCTCCCCCCGTTTCTGGAAGTTGGCAACACAAATACTGAACTGATATCTCAAGTAAGAACCACAATGCACTTTACTGTCAAATCTCTCTTCAAACAGTGTATTTAAAACATTGGCACTGTAAAATCCAAGAATTCCTGTAAACGTTTTCCCTGAAATTCTGTTAGAATCGTTTTTTTAAAAAAATGTCTTTATGTATTGCTCAATCTCAGGCTGGAAATTCTTTTAAGTTTGAACTCATAAAATGTAAGTAATATGTAGAAGAAATGTGATCACTTTGTTATGTCAGTCTGAAAGCTTGTAGTTTCCATTAGCTTTGTCAGGATTCCATTTTAAAACACATTTTTGTATACATTTCGTTCCCAACATGTTTCTGATAAACTCCGGATTGTTAATTTGCTGGTGTTCGTATCTGAGGTAGTCGAAGGCATATGGTATCGCCGGAACGAGTCGTGTTACATCCCCGGTGACGCTAACTTTTCACGCTTCTCATAGACCACCAAAAACGCTTATTCATGTACTCTTAACTAGTACGAGATATTTACAAACAAGTGTTTAAATAGCAATTGAAATATCTGACAAGAAGTGATCAATAAGTAGTCGCATTTGAATATACAAAAATACACATTTAAAATATGAAAGATGCTAACTGTTTACAGTGTATTTGCATATTCTTTTTTCTGGTAAAAAATGTTAGTGACAATTCTTATTCTTTATTAGTTATGTACATGTAATTGTATCTTGCTAACCTACTGTTAATTATATAAATGCTAACTTGTATAGGGCAAAAAATTACCTACAACCGATAGTTCTCTGTGGTGCATTGATGTTCCCACTGAGCACGCGTCACCGCGTCGATCACGCAGAAAGCAGTGGAATTACGATTCATCAACTCATTGCACTTAAAAATTATACCAATCAGCAATATTCTATTAATTTGAGTATAACTCATAGTGTGATATACAATAGAGAGAATAGACTAAACTAAACTGGGTGGCGCCACATGCCCTAAAGGTCAGACGGCTGCCACACCTGTCAGACGGCTGTGTTACGTTCAAGTAGAGTGTTACGTGGTCAGCGTAACGCCTCTTCCTAACCTTTTGTCTGACTTTCATGACCACAGTCCGCTAGTCCTTTTATTCAAGTAGCTCTCCCAATAGTCCTCACGATGCTGGGTCAAAACCGAAATTTCAAGGGGCCGCCCCACCGGGATCAAACTTGGGACCCCTCGCACTGAAGTCGAGTGCGTTACCGACTAGGTCACGTAAGAGGCTCAATAGAGAGAATACCATATATAAAAATAGTAGATTTAAAAAAAACATGTGCGTGCTCATAGGTCTGTCAGCATATCCCAAATCCTTGTTTCTTTTGGTTTTGCAAAAAGTATTGTCACACTATGGCGATAGTTGTGTGAACAGACGGTAGTGGTTGACGAACATCGGTCTTACCTGGTCAGTTACTCTGAACAGATGCACTACCAAATCGTGGAGGAAAATAACCAAAGCAGTACCGAAAGCATATCAGAAAGAATTTTTGAAGCTCGTACGCTCAAACGGAAGGGTATTGGCAGTCGTCGTTGAAACAGAATGTCTCTCCCTGCCAAGTAGTCAAGAAAAGTTTACGTTTTCACATGGATGAAAGACCATAACAACTAGACCCCGTGAGAAGTGGTAGAAGGTTGCATAGTCCAATGAATTCCAGTTCCAACTTCATCACCACGAAGGCTCCATTGTTTGCAGAAATTCCATGACCGTCGATTTTAAATATCGTGGAACGCAAGGGACGATATCCTGGTGTGGATCACGTTTCGTCAGCACGG
The DNA here is from genome assembly GCA_022664845.1 of Lepisma saccharinum. Lineage (NCBI taxonomy): Eukaryota > Metazoa > Arthropoda > Insecta > Zygentoma > Lepismatidae > Lepisma > Lepisma saccharinum. The sequence goes on from JAGDQP010038030.1 coordinate 16,831, forward strand.
TGATCCTTTCAGATCTTTTGATCATAATGCCAAGGTCTGGAAGAATATCGTCATTCCTTTATTATGATGACGTGTTTCAATAGAACACTGTTCGATGGTGGTCAAGTGGTTCGGTGAACATTGCACGGAACTCCCGCTAATGATATGATCAACACAATAGGTCCATCTGAATACGGCGTCGTTGAACGTGAAGTCCACTTCATCCCGAATGCATCCCAGAATCCCACACGCCTAAGAGAACTCTTTATTATTCAGGTATGGACTCAATATAAGTATCAGGAGCTATCTATTCCTCAATGTGTGCATTCAGTTCTCAAAACCCAAGATGGATCAATATCATACTTGGGAGGAGGGTGTATGTGTAATCAGATATATCTATAGTCGTTAAACGGGATTTTGTTTTAGTCCCAGTGGATTTCCAAGCCAGATCCTTACTGCGATTATTTCAGGTCAGCCGCAAAAAGTTCCATTAATTTCAGTGACCTTTACAGTGTTAAATCTATATTTTGTGACTGCTCATATTTCCGAACAGAACAGAATAAATAGTCTGTATACTAACTAACTCTATGGCTTACGGAACTCGCAAGTTCATCGCCGCAGTAACAAACGTTCCCCATTAGATTCTATCCTGAGCAAGACCAAGCCAGTTTTCATCTCTGCTAGTATTGTCCTTACAACGGCGTATCGGTTTTCCTAACGGTCTCTTTTCCTCCGTGTTTCCAACTTCAAGGGAATACAATCTTAGTTTTTTCCCCACAACCGAGAGAAAAGTCTCTATTAATGATACAATTTATCTAAATATAATCTCTGGTTTAGATAGTGATTCAAAAATGACCTCCGAGCTATATGAAAATATTTTGCTTTGTTATATTACATCATAACATAACAGATAATGGATTTTGATCGTATATATTAAATTTTCCAAATACTGTCAAATTGGTAAAAAAAAATGGTTATTAATTCAAAGGTGTGTCTCCTTCTTTATCGTTGTTACAATTAATTAAAATATCATTGGCTTTCCCCCCATTTAAATCGAGCGTGTTGAATTTGATTTCTCACCCCATAAAACCGAGAAAGACTGCTTACAACTTCTTTTCACGTAACACCCATTTTCTTGTCTAAGTAAAAAAAAAGGGGGGGAAAGTCGTTTGCTACTGTTGTTTCTTTTATCCCCACCTTTCTTTCTAAACGTAATAATATAAGATAAAGAGCCGGTGGAACTGAGAAACTAAGAAAGAAAAAAAACAGCCCGAGATATAAAGTGCAGCAATAGGAGACACGTTTTATTCGAGTCACTTTCTTGTGTGAGAAAAATAGTCTATATATATCGTTTCCCACAGTAATCTTTCTGATGTTATTACTTGGTTCATGGAACAGGTAGAGGAACACATGCTTTTTTACTTGTATGCAATGACAATCTCATTAAAATTCATTTTCGGTAGCTGGGCGTTATTGAAATTCATCGCCACTTTTATGAATCTCTCCCGAGAGAGAGAGAGAGAGAGAGAGAGAGAGAG
>JAGDQP010038032.1:0-18347 GCA_022664845.1 Lepisma saccharinum
GCGTGTGTGTGTGTGTGTGTGTGTGTGTGTGTGTGTGTGTGTGTGTGTGTGTGTGTGTGTGTGTGTGTGTGTGTGTGTGTGTGTGTGTGTGTGTGTGTGTGTGTGTGTGTGTGTGTGTTTTTTTTCTAGCCCAATAATTTTTGTTGAACTTAATCGCCATATTTTCCTTCCTTGACAACTAAAAGTGGACGTAATGTTTTGAAAAGCGCAATTGATTACGGCATACGACAGGGATATTTAGTAACATTAGTTATTAAGCGTTCAATGAGTAAGTTAATCAATATACCATCGCTCTATGTAAAGGGATCTGCTCCGACGGGTTATGATTACACAACTGTTGATTTCTTGCATCGTGTGTGAATAAATGGATGAGATTTACATACTCCCCAAGAAAAAGTACGATTTATGCTAATGCTTAAGTTACGTTCATACATTAGATAAAAAAATTATTTACTGCCGTGAATTTATGGTCATTACTAATAATATTTGAAGTTCAGGATATTGCTTCAGATATATCAAGTAATTTTATTTTAGTAGTTAAAACGGAGAAGATCCCCAAACATTCAATTTCTTCTTTTCTCTTCTTGAAGCAAAACTCACATGCTTTACTACAATGTTAATCAACATCTGGAGCTATTACTTATTGGAAGAACATCTTTAAAATGCAACACAAGCAAGCAATAAACAACAGTTAAACGCACAACACAACACGAAACCTACCTTGTGATACTGCTGCACCTAACACCCCGGTAACTATGGTGTGTATGCTTCTAGCTAAGCTTCCGCAGCAGGTAGCTGAGCATGACCACCACTGTCTTTCATTGCCAAGTTCCTATTTGGTGAATGCAAGGACACGAATCTGAAGCACTCGCTTATGCATTGGAATTAACATTTATTAACACGGAAAAAAATAGTTGCTATGTGGTTGTTGATGTCACATATCAAACATTAGCAAAGTGGATAACATCCACCCATGTTCTAACAGGAAAAATATGAAGAAGATATCAAACAAATTATTCAGAGCAATGGTAATCCCTTATTCTCATTAATTTTCTCAGCAGTTCCGCGAATTCAAATATTTATTCCAATTGCACATATATGGGGACAATACTATCAGAACATTTTCATTTCATATACTAAGATGGTTCGAAACAGGATTCAGGAGTGAGTGTAGTCATTTTTAATCCAACCATATAGGATATTAATTAACTCTCTCTGGCTTACAGAACTCGCCAGTTCATAGCGGCAGTAACAAACGTTCGTCATTGGATTCTACCCTGAGCAACAACAAGCCAGGTGTCCTCTTGAACATCTCTCGAAGATCTCTTCTAATATTGTCATTCCAACGAGTCTCGATCTTCCTAACGGCCTCTTTCCCTCCGGCTTTCCAACCAAGATGGAATATAATCTTCGTTTTTTTCCCATTTGAGCTACATGACCTTCCCATCTTAGCATTCGTGATTTCATTATTCTTATAATCTCGGGTGAATCACACAGCCTGTGGAATTTTTCATTATGCAGTCTCCTCCATTTCCCCAGTCAGCTCGTCCCGTTTCGGCCCATATATGTTTCTCAAAACCTTATTTTCAAACACACGTAGCTTAGGTTCAACTGCCAGGGTCTTACTCCGACTTTCGCAACTATAAATTATTACCGGCAGAATAACTGTTACGTATATTTTTAATTTCAGCTTTCTTGATATTAATCGCGAAGTTAGGAGTTTCTGGAGTGAACAAAAACATGCGTTGCTCGATACTAATCGACTTTTTATTTTTTCCGTGACATCGTTCTTGCTAGTTACGTACGCTTCCAAGTTTTTAAATATATTTACTCTCGCTATGCTTTCATTCTTAATTGTTGTGTGTCTATTTCCTTCATCCTCTGTGTTTCGGCTTGTTAGCATGTATTTTGTTTTCTCTATGTTTACCTGTAGACGCAGCTCATCGCAAGCTTCTCCTAAGACATGAGTGTTACTTTGTAGTGCATCCCGCGTATACGAACAGTTGGTTTAAGCCATTCAAAGTTAGTCCCTCTTTGTCCTCTTTTATTTTCTCTCTTTGTCCTCTACAAGCAATCACCTTGTTCCAATCCGCTGCGAATATCGAAACTATCTGACATATTAATTCCTACACATATTCTGCTTATGGGGTCGCTGACACACATCCTTACTACCTGAAGTTTTTTTTTTTTTTTTTCGGAATTCCAAATCGTACCAGGATATTGTATAGTTTTTCCCCTTTGATACAGTCGTATGCTTTCTTAAAATTTATGAACAACTGGTGAGCCGTCCCACTGCACTTCTACTTCAATATTTGTCTCAAGGAAAAATCTGATACAACGTAGATCTATTTTTTTTTTTTTTTCGTCAATCCACACTGTTGATCTCCAATTATTTCATCTACGTATACGCTGAAACGTGTCAGCAGGATATTACTCAATACTTTGTAACATGTTGGCAGTAAGGAGATTCAGCGGAAATTATTAGTCAGATTTATCGCCTTTTTTATAAATCGGAACTATTACTAAGGTTCACCATTCTTTGGAAGCTCCTCCTTTCTCCATATAGCACATATCAATTTATGTAGTTCCTTGACTAGTGCTGTTTCTCCGGCTATAATTAATTAGACTGGGATGTTGCCAAATCCCTGATGATTTGAGATTTTTCAATCTATGGAAATTTTGACCTTGCTAAATTCGGGTATCCACGGTTCTGCGGTATGAATTTCAAATTTTTCCGTTTGTTCTCTGGTATGTACATTGAGAAGCTTGTCGAAATAGCTTTTCCATACATCGGGAATTTTTGCCAGATCAGACCGAAGATCTCCCACGTTCATTTATAATCATCCCTAGCCTTGCCTGCAAACCTCCAAGTTCACGGATTAATTATACGGTATTTACTTTGTCTTGGAATATGCACAACTACCCGTCCATAAAATTTTGATTCTATCTGGTTCTAAATAAGCTATGAAAGCAGGGAGTAGATTCTATAAAGCATTTCCATGCCATCAATACGCTCTTTGTTTACAATATATTAATTAAATAAGGTGGGCAGTACCGATAAAGATTGTGTTATTCCATCATGCATAATTGTAACGACCAATATGCCAAATATTCCACCAAAGTAGATAATTATAACGCAACATATAATATACTGAAGCATACAATATAACGAATCCATAACTTCCGTGGATTAATCTACTTGGAACATGTTAAGAAATAATTCACACTAAACAAACTAACTGGGCAAGACCTCAGATTATTTTCATCAAGTAATCTTCTCCTTGGTTCAAGGGTCTAATTTCTGATCACAAAGAAATCGTTCTTGTTAATCGACTTTGATCTCCACACATTACAACCAAAGTTCATCTTTTCATATTTAATAGTAGCCTATTTTGTAACTGCCCGACTAATGATCTATTTAATACAGTAACACTAATCATCTATTTTTTCAAAGCCGAAAAGAGTAAGCCGACCGGGTGAACGAGCGGTCTGCGGCGGTAGGCCATCGGCTCGAAGGTCCCGGGTTCGAGTCCCGGCAGGGGCATGGGTGTGGATTTTAACAGCTAAAGGGCGAATCGTGACGGGCCAAAGTCCACAGTTACTAGACTGGCCCATATAAAAATAAAGTTTACCGAAAAGAGTAACAGTCATGAGAGAGACCTTACCAAGGGCATAATAGATTTTAAAAAATCTTAAAACTATCGTGTTCAAAATCAACAAAACATATAACAAAGTGAACTGGGTTTCACAAAAAGTTCCCTGAAGAAGAGATAAAATTGTGTAATGGAGACACATTGGGCTATCGTCTCATATCTCAGAACAACCAAAGTATCGTTAATATATCACGACAAGACAAGGCAAGAGTTATAAGATTATGGAATTTACATATCAGTGCTCCTGAAAACCATCATATTGTTTACAGAAAATGCTAGAAACTAAAAAAAAAAAAAAAGGCAAGAGATGGCAGCACGTGGCAGTTACTGTTTCCTGAGACACTACAAGTTTTATTTATTTATATTTTCTTTTAGTTTAATAGTAATTAAATATAGTTTGTTTATTAAAAAGAAAAGGATTCATTCGATCATAAAATTTATTTGTTTTCGTTTTCAGAAACTTTGATTTCATTCTTGGTCTCATTATAATGAAGTTCTGTATCTGTTCTGTTCGTACTTGTATATGCCAAGCTGGGATTTATCAGGAAGCGAATTTTTTATTTAACGGGTAGTCAACTCTCAGACTCTTGTCCAGAAAGTTATGTTCAAAACAAAGAATACAAAACCAATTAACTGGTGTACGAAGTCTGTCACCAAGGCATTCCCTGAAGAACATTCGTAGCACCGGTAGGACTCCTCGCAGAAGCTCGTTAGGACACACGTACTCCGCAAACGGTGAGACTGCAACTTTCCTCTTCTCGATAAAAGGAACCCTTACCCTTTGTAAGCAAAGACGACATGTCCAAAATTTCTCGAGGATGCCTACGTTCATTGCCTAGTTGAAAAAAATACAACCAACCGGAGAAAGCATTTCCTGGATAGGAGACATATTTCTCATATTGCTGTAGTTGTGAACATTAGCAACGAACTAATGATATCTTCTCTAAAGCTGTTCGTTTATGAAAAGCTGAAAACAAGTAATAAGGTGTCTTTGTACTTCCTAACGATGAATGTAGTAAATAGTGTCTTGGGTGAATTGGCAAAACTGTGGAAGTGCATACTGCAAAAGTAGGAGCTCTTCACGTTATTCGACTCTCTTAAAAATACCGGACGACTGATTTTACTTTAAACTTTTGGGTTTTGGGCTTAAAGGTGACAAGCAGAAGCAGTGGAAATTGTTCACCTTTAGTCTGCCTACATAGTTCAGTACAGCCACTATGCAATTTTCTAGACCATTAAAATACTTCTATTACCCACTGTGTACATGAACTGTGTCTATTGTACTTTTCTCATTAACAGTAATTAATAATAGCAATTATATAACTAGACCGCGGATTTTTATGTTCTATAAATTAAGTTTTACGTACCTAAAACAGAAACTTTAAAACTTCAAATTAGGTATTAAAAATAAGCTCTTAAAATAAAATGTAAGAAAAATATATTATTAACTGTCTTACATTTTTTCTTTAAATGAAAATTTTTATAACACTAACGTGCACAGAAATGCATGTACTCGAACGAAGTGACTATTAAATTTATGGGGTACTTTACCACAAGTCGTACTTAACACTGTTTTTTTCTTCTTCTTCTTCAGAGGTTTAGGAAGCCAATCAGAAAGGAACACACTCTCTCTACGTGGAAAGAGGTGTTGCGATACTTTTGGTTTTTGGCAGACTTGCTGTAGGTTAAAGTTACACACTTACTTACACCCACTGTCGCCTCGACTGTCTCCTATTAAAACACGTTAGGTTGGATTGTTGTTCTAATCTTGCGTTGTACTGACGTGTGACTCTCTGGCTTACTTACACATTCGAACTTCACAACACACACCGAGCGACTGTAGCTCAGTTGGTCGAGCGTTGGCTTAGTATTCGGAAGATCCTCCGAACGACCCAAGAGGCCGCCCATCCTGTCAGATTTTTCCAGGGTTTTTCCTCAGTCACATTAGGTAAATGAAGGGATGATACCTACAGACTAGACCCTGGCCGACTACCATACAACATCCTCTCTCCTACCCTATTTCGGCCTAAAGGCTATAAATATAAATTCAATTTCAAAATTCCAAACACATGATAGATCTAAATATATATAAATACAACACTTGATAAAGACATATTTTATCGATATCTACTTGATTCTGAGGGATCCAGTGCTTACTGGAGGGGCAGTACGAGATGCATCTGCGTGTGAAATTTACGTATAATGCATAAAATTTTGCCTAAAATTATATTAGTTTTCTCAAATCTTAATTTCGGAGGAGTTGGAGGACTTTTTATAACTTGCTGAACTGTTGTGTTGTTTTAAGAATTTCCCTACTTATATTAGACGTACATAACATCGGTGGAAATAGCATAAAATTACGTCTTGTGTAAAATAGGCACAAATAAACAGTAAAGTTGACATAGGCATTATAAAATTTGTGGATGTTTGTACAATTTCTCATGAAACATATATATACAACTTTACTTTCAACTAAATACTAAGGACAAAAATAGGTTTTTACCTGAATATCCACGGTCTATATATAAAAACGATCTTTTCTTTAAGCAATATTTTATCCCTGAGTGTGATAATCGCCTGTCAATACGGACAACCCTATGGGGTATAAGAGGCGGCCTCAATTATGCCATTTGTTACGTGCTGTTGATAATCAACAAACTATATACAACACAAACAAGTAGCACTGTGTAAGCGTATGCTGCAAGACATGTTTGATGAATTATCAAACCATTCCATTTAGAAACATAAGCATGAACATTATACAAGCGGAAAAGACATTTCTATTACAATAGTCAAACGCAGCAAATAAAACAGGCCAAACTGAAATCAACCCACGTGTTCTAAGTTGCACCTTCACCTAAAACCAGGAATTGTGATACGATGAAGTGATTTAGATGGACCTGCGGATTCATACATCAACGGGTGTAACATAGCTCCAGCCACTTTAGATTTTGTGAACCAATCACAAATCTGTATACTAGACTGAAAGATAAGTGGTTGATGTAATTTTATGTCATGTTGAAGAGACTGAAGCTTTCAGAAGTACATCATACGAATCCGCAATATGTGTCCTATGCGTAAAGAGGAAGTGTTCTGCATAAAACACACAAAGCGGATTACCGTGACTACACCACTCTAGGCCACACCAGGTTAATGATGTGTACTTTCAAAACTAGCTCCTGGCCGACTTTCTTCCCACATTTCTATCCCCTACCATATCCTGGCCATAAATACAAATCAAACAAAATATACAATTACCCAGTTCCCGAGATCCAGTGGTCACGAGCACTAATTTCGGATAAGCACTGCGAAGGCGGCGAAAGTTCTAGTCCGGCTCACGCTGGCAACTCTTACTGAGTTATACCAGTTTTCCTCATACCCGCCAGGTGACACCTTCAATGTAGACCTGGTCGCTAGCTTCCCCATCCCTATCTCGAAAGTTTGTTTACCGAAAAGTGTTGTAGCTTCAACCTGTGAAGGGATTAGTCCGTAGCTGCTACTTGAGATCATAACCGTGAATTAAAAGAAAAAATGAGACATACTAATGAAATGAATATCATAAAAGCATAAGCATGAAATAATTTTCTAAAAACCCTTCATGTTTGTAACAAAAATAAATAAATACACAAAAACAAAGTGAAAGTTTTACCTCTTGGTTTTTCAATCTGTTCTAATTCATTCAGAAGAACTTGACTAGCTTGAACATATTTCTTCACATCAGCAACAGTAGTTTCGTTAACCTTCCCTGCTTCGAACAGAATATCCATTATCTAAAAAAACAAAAAAAAATATATATATCTGCCATACCTTACGATTATAGTTATTTATTTATTGACAGAACACAAATCCGATAACAGCGTTCAATAATAATAATAAGACACCTTACAAATTCTTAAACATTTTGGCTATGAGTAATTTAAACATTTTTGCATTTGTGACATTTATATCAATATCTTCCATCGATTTACTTGCAGCGTTATAGGCTGCACTAATCCTCCATACTGGTGACTTCCTCATTATATTTGTTCTAGGCTTATCAGTATGAAAAAGATCACACTTTTGGACGCGAGGTTTACCCACTGGAACTCGAACCTCAAGACCTAAAAGTAACTGAGGACAATTCTATTTTGTTATTAAATAGTTTATATATTTTGGAGTATTCTTCTATGCTCAAGGCTCATAAAACTGAAATTAACGTTTAGTGAGCAGGCATTTTTCCTCCAAATATTACCGTCTAAGTTTGGATTTAAATTTAGGTTTCCCTTTCCTTCCCACAAGAATAAAATCCATATCAATCAGATTGTCCTCAATCATGTCTGAGGTCAAACATGAACTTGGTTGATCGATAATATGTGAAGACTCTTCCTGAGCTAGCTGAGCAGACAAAACACGTGTCAGACGCTTAATGCTTGTCGTGAGACTTGCAAAACTCTTGCAAGTTTTGAAACTTTATTGGGACTAAAAGTAGTCTTAGCCCCTGGAGTTCTGCAACTCTGCACAGTTGTCTTTTGTCCCTCAACCTGCGTCGGCATATCGCGGGGAGTCTCTGAGCCCTAGGAGGCTTCGGAGGGTCCACAGGTGCATGAGACTCTGTTTGTGTTAACACCTTAACTGTCTGAGTGCCAACCGAGACAGTTTTAACTGGTGTTCTTGCTACTACCTGTGGAAACGCACCAGATGGAAGAGTGACTGAGACTCTCTTAATCGACGTTTTGCATCACCAGCAGATATTTTCTCTAATACCATCAGCTTTCGAATTCGTTAAAAATAGGACAGTCACGCGACCGTGTGCTCACCCTTGCAATTAACACACTGAGGTTTCAGTGAGGTGCAAGGATCCGCACCATGGCTACTAGTTACGCAAATGGCACATACAACAGAAGTCATGTTACAGGACGTGCTGGTATATTCATAGTGTTAACATTTAAAACAGCGACGCAGACGAACAGGCAAGTAACAGAAAGCGGTCTTCACGTCCTTAGGACGCTGTGGCATGGCAAACGTCAAAATCATGACCCCGTGGGTTGGAGTTCGCCACTCTTTCTGGTTTTAATGCGTTTAACATTAACTACACCTTAGCTGGTGAGTTCATTCTTAATCTCTTCAGGGACTTCTTTGAAATCCCAACAAGATATTACGCCCTGACTAAAGTTCAGTTGAGGGTGTGGTTCAACTTGAACTTCAAATGCACCTAGGAACTTCATTTTCAGGAGATTAGTTGTTTGTTTAGCATTAGACGTCTCCACTAGCAAGGTGCCGTTGCGAAGCTTTTTAACATGTTTAAGCTCGCCTGCTTTTGAATAATGAAAGGGAATAATCCCTTCAGACCACTTGAACTTTCTGCTTCGTTCTTTACTTTAATTACAAGATATCGTGTGATATCCGGTACGATACTTGTTTGTTCCTCTGCTACTATTTTCTCTTCCTTGTCACTGGTTGATTCATTAGCTGTATGCGCCTTCTTACTCACATCAGTGACTTTCTCTTTATTATTATTATTCTTGTCTTTCGGTGAAGGCGACTTAGTTTTAGGTGGTGAATGAAAGCCGTAAATGTCCCCCACTCTTTTCCCCTCCATCACAGTTCGAAGAAGCCAACGAGGCTGGCGGGTCCTACCCTCATCACCTTTGTCAGCAAGCTGGAAATCGAGGCGAAGTCATAAATGGCTTGGCGTCGAAATCACTTGCACTCCTGACTCATGGATACTAGGGACACCCACTCCTCCCAAAGGGGTGGCGAGACAAAAGGTCCGGGTAGCTCCCCAATGGCACACTTCCCAGCGTCAACGAGCTAGACAATCCAAAAATCTGACAAGAGAACTAGGCGCTATCCAATGGTTCCGCCCCCTTTCCAATGACCCCAGGGGCCATCGTCAATGCAAATATATCCTAAACACATCTTCCGTCGATTGCGTGGAGGCATCAGTTGGAATAGGAGAGATGAAATAATGAGGCTAATGCGGATGAAAATTAAGTGAAATTAAAGAATCCCTCTGCTCTGTTCCTTTCGAGTAGCGTTGATGTTTAGCTGCAAGGGCTGATTGCAACCAGCATAAGCCAGCTGGACGATGGGGTCGCCAACTCCCTATGCCATTACAAGCAGCGATCGTCTGCTGCTCATGCTATGTGATGTAGATGCATCACGTTGCGGGCCGTAGACTTGCGATGAGGTCCCAATCCCCTACGCAACTGGGAAGTATTTCATTCTTAACAGAGAAGCAAGTCTGGCTCTGCTGCTGGACTTCCCATAGGCAGCAACGATGTTAGTAGCTGCCAGTAAAACTGACTGGGCGATGCGGGCGCCACTTCCCTACGCCGGGTTGCGAAGTAAAGTTTAACGTGACTAATTTTTGTAACAGAATACTGTGTTTTCTAAGTATATTTGTTTATATGCTAGTTTACTTCGGAAGGTGCCATTTTTGTTGTGATTTGCTTTTCTGAATGCATGCTGAGCAAATGTTATTCTCTGTGCTTATGTGCTGGTATTATTTTCTTATCTGGCGTATACGAACTTTACCTTTGTCCTCCATCAATCAAAAGAACAGCGTTGGAATCTACTATTTAAGGAACTCTCTGTCCCCCAGCTCATCTGACAATAATCCCGCTTTCTGTATAAAATTGTTTAGTTTGAAGTGAGTGAGCCTTGAAGAGATATAACGTGCTTGGTTGCTCGTGAATGTGACAAACAGACAAAATCAAGGCAATGAAAGATCCGTTCGTAGTGACTTTGATAAGCCTCCATTATACCAGATGGTCATCCACACTCATGTACCAAGAGCCGACCGGGTAGCCGTGCGGTCTAAGTATCTAAGGCCAGCGAATCCCGCCAGGGTGTATGGATGATTGAGGATTTTAACTAGGTGTACATGGCCAAAGTCAAAAATTACTAGACCAAGAAATAAGCAGTTATAACCCTTTGAACAGGAACGGTGCTATCATATACGGAAACGTAAACTGAACAATGAACACCAATATATGCAACAATTAACAGGACACAAACCGCAACAACGCTAAAAGGAGTCTTTTATAAAAGAACTCAAAAAAGTTACACAAAACTCTACGAAAACTTCTTCAAACTTAAACCAGCTTGATTGATAGACAAACGATTTTAATACAGCGTTTATTCTGGCATTAAAAAACTAACTGGTTCGTGCATTTTCATGGGTATTTTAAAATATATTAAAGGCTAGTTACCTGTGACAAAGTAATCAAAGAATGCATTTTTATTCCTTCACGTTGCAAATTCAGTGTTCCTCCTTGCTGACGATCGACAACTACTAAAGCATCTGTCACTGCAAGGCCTGCATGGCGAAGATCCTGAAAAAAAAAAAAGTGACCTGTAGCTAGATCCGAAATACAGCTGAGACAATACGAAGTCAAGGAACTGTTGGGATACCAGAATCACCCCGCAAACCCCATTTTATCCATCACTATTTCAACAAGCGATTGTTGTAGCACAAATTATATAATACGTCAAACATGCCATACATATTTAAATAAATCGACAAAAAACTAAAAAAAGATGGAAAAGCAGTCTGCTGAACAGACGTCACATTACTGTAACAATCTTTTTAATTAAAATTAATTTTACCACTCATCATTTTATTCAATACCAATCCTTTCATGGCGCTTCGGTAAATATTAATTCTCAGTCATGAATGACTTTGAAGTCATTATCTACGCTCTTGATAGAACTAAATTTGACCAAATTTGCTTATAAATTTCTGCATTCTACAGAGAAGAAAATGTCCATCGATAACTATTACAATTCTTGCATAGTGTGCTTTACTAAGGAAGTTAAAGAGAAGATCGATTAAATGCTTTGTACGGTGCATAGTGGAATTCCATTGACACTAGAACAGAGCGAGAAAAGACAATTGAAAAACTTCAATATGTGGATAATAAGTAGAACGTAAAAAAAAAAAAACACCTGTACATAGAAGATAATGCAATGAAGAAATGCTTATGAGAGTAGGCAAGACGAAAATATGTGAGGCGAAAAAAAAAAAAAAAATGAAGCCAATTAAGACACTGTTTACGTAGTTGCAATTGAAGGTATGACGAAAAAAAAGGAGGCAAAGACAAATGCTACTACCTCACAGTTGCATAGAAGTAAAATTTATATGGTTAGGGCTTATCGTGCCTTGAAGAACCTGCCGCTTTTAACGGAAGAGTTATGATGATGTGGCCAACAATGAACCCTTCTAACTATGAAGCATTAGCTAAGTATTAAACCAAAGTTCAGGATAACTGCGTAAGAAATGGACTCTTAGCAGCTCAAATGAACGGAGATCTACAGTGAGGCGTAGCCCACAACAACGCTTTTATTAACCATGGCACAACTCTTTAATAGACTGAAATATGAAGGTTCTAGTTGAGGTCTATTTTTTAGACTTTCCTTTGCATTTCGTTCGGTGCACATACGCTGCTATTATTTATAATAAAAAAGTATTTCGCGGGTCGAAATTTTGACGTAAAATCTGTGAAATTTTACTTCGTTAGGATCTTTCTTTTCTATATTTTTTCTTTGCTTATAATATTATTAATGTTTCTACAAGAAAAGTAAATTGCTTTCAGTGCAATGTGTCAAGAAAGATTGTACATATTGCCACCATTCCTATGTTAATTTCTCCCATTCGCCAATGTCACTGTACACAGCCTGAAGCCTATTCACAGATAAACAAAGACAAAATACTACTTTACAGTAAACAGAACGACGCTAAAATTATCTTCCCTTGTACTATTTCTTACAACTAACATGCAATGTTTCATATGGGATAACATAAACATTCATTAACATTTCAGATACAGTTTAATAATAAAAAAAAGAAATCGACATTCTTTCAAGCAAACAAAATTGTCTACGCTATGCGCGCGAGCGAAACTACCCTTAACAACTATTTTTTTTTTCTTTCTTTAATTAAAATAAAAGTTGAGCAGTCGGATAAAGTTCAGTTCTAAGCTTGCAAGCATTTATATTTAAAATATGAATTTATTTACGCTTCTGGCCAGTATTTTTATATACCCACATACACCAGGTCCTTGTAGTCACACCAACACCAACGTCCGGTGTAGTCTCTTGAAGAATGAAAGTGAGGGAGGAGGTGATCGAGGAAATTATTGCGGCTCCCTCGATGAAACTTTCACATGATGATGTTCCACAGATCATAATCCTTCAGGACCAGAATATAAATGCTTCACAACGCCACAAGAACGTTTGAACATTATCGCACATCCACAGTTAGTTGTTGTTGTTGAGGAATACCATGCACTTGAACTGCGATCTACGTTAACACCGAAATTGACAGACTGGTCTCCATATAATGACATGAATCACTCGTGCGACACGAAGACATTTCAGAAACTACTTTTTAAGATTAACTAACTGATATTATAGCGTCACAAACTAGTTATATCACTACACTGTACAATATCACTGTCAACTTATTTTATAACGTCGTATACCGAAGCATGATATTAATTCAAACGACGTTAGCACACACTGCCGGTTGTGGTTGATACTAAAAATGTATCCATCCGCGTGGTTGATACTAAAAATGTATCTGCCTATTGCATACAAAGCGTTCAAGCTTTCCTTCGATTTTCGACTACAACAAAGCACAGTTTAAAGTAATTCGTAATTCTGACGAATTTTATCACTTGAAGTAAATGTTCAGAAGCTGAGGATCATTTACGCCTGTACATAAAGCATTAAAGCACGTTCATACGATGATCCTTCCTATTCACAAACGCGGGAAAGTAAATAGATCAATCGAGCAGTAGAAATCCACGCCTACCCATGGGGCATTGCGAAATGACTCAGATTAATCACGTAATTATACATAAAGTTCATATGAATAAGAACATTAATATAAATAGACCTTATAGACATTCATAGAGTATCAAAGAGCTTTAATACGTCACACCCTAGACCCTTACATATTACCAAATAAGGTTATTAGAACGATGCAAAATCGACCGTTGATACCTGACTTGGCGTCTGAAAGTCGCGATAGTTCTAACATTGCATCAGAAAAGGGATATTCCCGACTTTCAATACAAAGGAAACTCAAGAAAGCAAAGAAGCTTCCAGCAAAATCTATCGACGCCATTACCAAATCAAATGAGAAATCCTCATTATACTTTGTTTTAAAAAGCACAAAATAGCAAAATTATTACCAGATGACATTATCAATGACAAACCATGATTAAATATATATAATTCCCATATCAACCTTTAATTGAAAATATGCAATTCAACAACAAACTCTGAGACTGATTTTTTTTCAATAAGAATATTATTTTCGGTTTGAGATACTACAAGAATATACAGATTCTTATTACAATATTACCTAGATCCAGACAACGAAGTATAAAGATGGAACTCAAGTAGAGAAATGTGAATATAAAAAAAAAAAAAAGAGAGAGAGAGAGAGAGAGAGTGTGTGTGTGTGTGTGTGTGTGTGAGTGAGTGAGTGAGTGAGTGAGTGAGTGAAGGCGATCTTGCCTGAACCTCTTTAGTTATCCTACCTGAACAGTTTCTAAGATGCTTAAACCGCTAGTAACAACATCTTCGATAATAACACAGCGGTCTCCATTCTGTATTTTCCCTTCTATCATCTTCCTTGTCCCATAGTTCTTCATTTCCTTTCGCCTCATCAACATCGGGATTTGATTTTTGACAGCAATGAGAGTTGCTATAGGCAGGGCTGTGTATGGCACACCACAAATATTGTCGTATTGAACTTGGGAACCTGCGTACTCCCACATAAGAGAGGCAACCGATTCCTGAAAATAAGAAACAGAAACATTAACCTAAGGCTAGAAGTGCACTTTCCTCATACAAAAATATCAATAAACACGGAAAAACTTCCAAAAACGCTTTTATGTGTTTTTGACTATAAATTGTTGGCATAGCATGAAGATAGGCCTATATCCAAATGGACAATTTTATTTCATTTCTGAAAGTTGCTTTATTTTACAAACGAAAGGATAAAGTATTTATATCGGTTTATCTAAAACTTCTTCAGATGATGCTAAATTGACTACGATTTTCCTTCCTCTGAGCAAGGAAAGAGTTTTCTGGAATGGTATGCATAAAAGTATGACTTTGAAATTAGATTGGTAGCCTGCCCCTAAGGCGTAAAGTCGCTCGTAAGTCTGTAGGGTGAAAGCAAGGAATTTGCCAATTCCTTACCTCCGAATGTCCTGTACAAACTACGAAAAATTATACCGTAAGAATGATTTTAACCATTGCGTGATAATATCAAATATTTTAAGGACACCGTATATAAGAAAAGCTAAACAAATCCTCAATATTTAACGATAACTAAAACTAAAAACAAGGCTCCATAAAATATTGCATTCACCTGACTGTTTTAAGTTTTCGAATTTCTTCCTCCTCTAACCTTAATCTACATCACGGAAAACTGTGGACTGTCATCAAAGGCTGAAGTCCACCACATACTGGATGTATGACCACCCCACCATCAGTATGGTATAACTGGGCAAAACCTCTCAAACACACACGCTTTCATTGCTCTCTCTCGTATAATAGCTAAATAGGTACCGGTCTCATTAGATTACCGACGACGTGGGACAAATAAACCAGGTCATGAAGTTACAATGTTAAATAGCAAGGACTTTACGAGTGGCACTCCAGGGGGTGCAACAGAACCATTACGTATACGAGCCTATGTGCACGCAAGATAAACTGATTTTGTTGTTGCTCCATGTGAGGACTAGAATTAGCATATAAAATCTAGTTGAGGTCAGTCAAAAATATAATATTTGCAGGAGAAAAGTAATGTTTGCAACATGTGCCAAATTGCTGAAACGCAAATAAACATAAAAGTTCTAGATATAGAAAAGTAATAGGTGTATAAAAGGTTAAACATACGTGGAACTATTTAGCTGCTTCTGTGTTGGGGCCTAGAACATGGAATGTTAAACGATATGTGCATCATACACAATGGAAAAATAAACTAACCAGACTTTGGAAAACCCGTCTTCTCTCATTTGACATTATGTTCATGAATTTTGTACTAAAAATACCTGGGATACAAATGAAGTATATATATTTATGCAATTAATGAAATTTATTTGGTATTTGGCATCCACTTTGCTTAAGAATCTGAAGATTCCAATCATTATAATTTTTCAGATAGGTTAGGTTACAATAGTTTGAGGTAAATAGGTTAGGTCAGGTTCAGTTATTGCACACCATCTGCAGTTGGAGACCGTATACCGAACTTAACCCTTGTTGAATATGGCTTCTCGTAAAACATTTTGGGTTGCTGGCCATCGCTAGTTTATAGAAATGTCTCTGTGAATTATTTGCAAGGGAATTAGTGATATAGAATGTAAAGTAATTTTTTACAAGAGCTCCTTCTGGCATAGAGCACTCGGAACTCCTGAAAATGCTGTTTTGCTTCCTATAGCCATGAAAGACACTAAAATGCGTGCAAAATGGAAAGAAAGTACCTAAAGTGGAAGTTGTGATGTAACAATAATGCCAGAAGGAACCCTAGTAAAGAAATGCCGAAGAATTAATCCTTTTGAAGTGATTTTGGATCCCACTCCGTTGGAATTCAATCATTAGACAGCTTAAAGTTTTGTCAGGTCAATGGCACAATAGTTGACTTACCAAAACAGTGCTTTATCACATTACACATAATCAGGCCTAAAGGCAGAAAAAAAAAACAGGGAGACTATCTAAAAAAAAAAATCAGCGTGAGTGTAGTTCCGGTCACGATTTAATATAGCTTATTGTACCTCGAAATGACCTGACAATACATTTCAACCTAATAGCATAAAACACAAAGGCTAAGCTTTACTTTATAGCCGCCAAATAGAGCCATACACACGCACACCACCACTCGTTCGCTTGCAAATAATTATCACAGACATTTCCATAAACATTAGCGAAAGCCAGAAATCCAAAAAGCGTAAATACATGTTATATTATTAGGTTAAATACAATTAGTAAATGTTTTACCGCTCATTTCTTACCAGAATGGCCGGGTGCGAAATTATTACCCGAAGATCAAAGTAAACTGGTGAATTAATTCCAACTTTCATTTTAAAATCCCCAAACTTAAGTGCATTTATCTCGTGCAACTGTATCACAAGCGTTTTAAGTTTATCAGCAAAATTCGGCATTTTTAAAAACCACAATCAAAGAAAATGCCACAATACAGAACACGATCCAAAATCCAAAAGAATGAAAGTGCAAAAAGCGCAACTGCGTGGCGGGAGTTTATTCTTGACCAAAAGAAACTTAGGCAAAATATGAAATTCAATGTTAGAATCCTTGGTTAAATGATCGATTGAGGTCGCGGAATAATATCGAAAAAATTCTTTGGAGCAGTGCTCGAGGTAGGGGAGCACGAGAATGCACCTTTTTTCATTTTGGATTTTGCGTGCCCTTACCCTGCCCCTACCTTTTTATTAATGGGAGCTAATTGCCTTTACTTTCGGGGTGCCAGCAGTTCACCGAAAAGGCACTTGATCGAACAGGTACTTGACCGAAAAAAGTCTATGTTTAGTCGACCTAATGTTGAGGGCCGTCAGTTGACCGAAAATTTTTGGGTGAAGTGCCTTTTCGGCGAAGTGAGCACGCCTCTTACTTTCAATAGGCCAGGGTTTCTCAAACTGGAGGTCGCGGGATGTATGCCAGGGGGTAGCGAGGGAAGGTGAAAAAATAAATGTTTTGTAGGTTAAAACAAAAAAAATTAAAAAGTATTTTATTTTGCTTGCTTTTTTTAATAGTTGCTAAATACTTTTTAATAGCTATAAATAATGTAGTTTGCTGAAAATTTTGGATAGTATAGGATATTTATTATATAAATACAGGAAATAAACTGTTATAGGATCGGGAGAACTTGAGGGCCATTCGCAAGTTCTCCCGAGCCATGTTATGTTTTGAAATGGAAAACAACAATACACAAAAGAAAATAATTGTGGGTCGCCAGCTAGAGAGCATGGTGAAAGGGGGTCATACGTTGAGAACCCGCTGCAGTAGGCAATTGCCATCTCTAGGTCCAAGCGAACCCTTACTTTTCTAGCTCGCTTCTCCAAACGTACCCTTACCTTTTCTAACTCACTTCGAACAATGCTTTGGAGCCCCCTGATAGATAACTATTGACAGGAAAACATTCTTGAGTGTTGATTTTTAAGTATTTGTTATCTTGTAAAAGATTTGAATTTCTTCGTTATTAGGGAACTTTGCGTTGTCAAAGTACACAGCAGAATTTGCCATAACATTTATATATTTGGGTTTAGAAATCACATCATTATTAATATTTGGTCAATGTTTACTCACAGTCTAAAAGACAAGTGAATTGTGTGGAATTTGTGAATATCTTGTTTGCCACACAGTTTCAACTTTCAAAATTCAAAGCTCGTAGTCGTAGACGTAAAGTGTGATTGTGTTGTGATAAGTCGTCAATAAATACTAGAATGGATTTCGGTGAGCTACAAATACCGTCTTCTCGTGCATTTTTCGGTGATGATGATGAGGACCTTAGTGACCGCGAAGACGAAAGTTCCAGGTATTATTTTTGCTAGTACATATAGATACGTATTGTCACACTTGAAAGTGACCTTTCTTGGGTTGCGTAGAATACCGTGAATTTTGTAATTTTCAGCGGCATATTTCATTATCTTGTATGGCCTATACACGTAAATCCAGAGG
>JAGDQP010038033.1:0-18346 GCA_022664845.1 Lepisma saccharinum
TGGCAGCTAATAAAAATGTAGGGTACGCCAAATCCAAAATGAAAAAAGTAAGGGTACGATGTGCTCCCCCACATAAAACACTGGTTCGAACCCATGATCGTCTGTTTTTCTTTTGGCCGACACTCTCCTTACTACATTGTAGATGAATGTTTTATTATTCCATTTACGTGACGAGGTAAATATTTTCCTGTTTCTGAAGCAGATAGTTACGTAGGCTTGAAGCCGATACTGCGGTGACTGATGTGCTATAAAAAAGAAAATTCAAATAAGTTTCAAGTTACTGTACTTAATCACGATACTAGAGCGAATCGAGACTTCCATTCTCCCCGCGGCAGAAACTCGCTTGCGTACCCATTCTCTATCCCATAAATCTATTCAAGTTAAAATGTTACTCTACTCATCCTCCAGTGTCAAGGGTTTATCGTTGAAATTACAACATCGCCTAATCGGAAGGTCCTGGTTTCAATACCGGCGGCCACCAGTCCAGACTGGTTTCCCAGGGTTTTCCTAAGTCATATCAAGCTAATGCTGGGCACGGTATGTTCAAATTAAGCCTTTCAGCATCTTGTCTCACGCCCTATCTCACGCCCTATTCGAGATGTCTAAAGACCATAAGCACATTTAAATCCAACATTGTCCAATTACGTTTCTGCCCATTTCGAAGGAAATGCTCATTAAAGGTATTAATTTCGCTTCTCTTCTCAGCGCCGGATTAACGACACGTATGGGCTAAATGGGCTGTATCCCAGGGCTAACAATGCTTCAAGGACCCCGCCAAAAGTAAATCAGTTACCTATGTAAATAGTAAGCACAGGGTCAGGGCCTTCCTAATACATGGGCACAGTGGGCGTTCGCCTAGAGCCCTTAAACCTATACGGACCTACCCCCATGTTAATCTAAAGAGGCCTACGTCTTAAAAGTTCTGACTTTTCTAAATCTTTAATTTGATCATATTCTACTCAATTTGGACAAGTATTGCACGTCAGTTGCCTATCAGGAAAGGCAAATGTTAAGTGATAACGTTAAATATGACTAGGATTTCAGAATCAGCTTCCTGCATCTAGACCACTCGCAATGTATGACATTGGTTAATGGTTGATAACAGACTATTTAGACTGTGTTTTTAGTGCAGGGGTTCTCAAACTTTTAGACCGAAATTGATACGTCCATCGTTGTACCAAGTACTGAATTGTAAATGCTAATATTTTAATTTGTATGAGTTCCAGTACTATTACATCAACAAGGCAGAACATTTGTTAGCGTGTTTGCCTTGTAAATAGGTCTCAAGAACGACTCCCGGTAAAACTTTGGCAAACCTTATTTTGTATGAGCCATTCTAGTAACTTTTGACTTCGGTCCGTCACGTTCTAGTTAAAATCTACAATAACAAACATACAGCCATGCCCCAGCCGGATTCGAACCCGAGACTATCGAGTCGCTGGCATAGAGCTACCCACACGACTACCAGGTCGGCAACGATCACCGGTGCCGAGCATCCTGACTTGGTCTCTCAGTCACACTATAGGCAAATGTTGGGATGGTACCTTGAATAATACAATGGCACAACAATATAAAAATATGAACAGAAGTAATTATATTATTTCTGTTAAATAGCTAAAACCTACATTTTCTGATAAACAATTCTCTTCTTTCAAGAAGTAAAAATTGGCCTGTTATTTTTTAACTTCTGCTCCGTATTTATGTTCGAATCGAGTCTCCGTGGCTTAGTCAGTAGTGCGTCTGACTACGAATCTGGTGGCCTGGGTTCAAATCCCGGCCAGGACGCTGTATGTTTTTTCTTCAGTGCTCCCATGCCTGACGCCGGTGTATCAAATTGAGTACCAGAGTGCCCTTGGTACTGTTGGACACCTTTGGGAGGTAAAGGCGGTTGAGTGTAGGACTGACCAGTGACCATCCCACCTTAGGTCGAGAATACGTGGAACACTACCTCCACATCCCACATCCGCCTTTCACGGAATGTATGCATGACATAGGGATAGCTTTACTTTTTATCATTTTTGAAAAACATCTGCGCAATATTCTAAATAAGTGAATTTAAAGTCATTGTTTTACGTATGGGAATAAACTCATTGAAAATTTGTGTACTACGAATTAATAACGGAAAGTTTATTGGAAAGTTTTTTTCTTTTTTTTTTTTTACTTTGTTTGGTGCCAACACAATTCTGTGAACGCATGCAAGACCGAATAAAAGACATTTTCAAAAAAAAAAAAATGTTACTCTCCCAAAATACTCTATAAGTGGCTACCTAGTTCTGTTCTCTAGAAATATAGTTGTCTGGATCAGGCACGAATCCAGAATTTGCTTTTGGGAGGGGTCCAGGGATTTTCGGGGGGGGATCCAATGTGTGTCTGGGCATGAAATGTATATTAAATATGTATAATTACGCATGAAGTTATACTTTTTCCATAAAAATCTGAGTTTTTGCGGGTCCGGACCACCCGGACCCACCCCCTAACTACGTCCCTGGTCTAGACACAACATTTGGTTGTCCAAAACATTACGTTTCTGTACAGTCTCCCATAACGGATAATGCTTTCTCTGATGTTTAAACCTGTTTTTGTCGAAAATACAGAAATGTTACTTATCATGTTCTTGAATTCACCCACAGAATTGCAGTGTATTTTTATCCTGTCGCACTAAAATAAAATTTGTGATAAGTAAG
This sequence comes from Lepisma saccharinum, assembly GCA_022664845.1. Lineage (NCBI taxonomy): Eukaryota > Metazoa > Arthropoda > Insecta > Zygentoma > Lepismatidae > Lepisma > Lepisma saccharinum. The sequence continues at coordinate 2,685 of JAGDQP010038033.1, forward strand.
CTTATATTTTTTTTTTTTCTATATTGCATTTGAATCATTACTAATGTGTCAATTTTGAAGAATCTTGTACTGTACATCTGAAATTTCCTCGTTCAATCAATGACAATGTGTAAGGTCAGTTATACGTTTATTGTTAATTTTTCACTAAGTTCACGTACCAGTTTCCAAAGGTTCGCGTGCAATAATTTGAGAAAGTACTGTTTAGTTCAATAGTATCTAAAAGTGATAAATATTGGAGTTACTAATTCGTGTTGGGATAACTTTAGATTTACGAGTCAAGATACAAAGTTCTTAGCAGGCTTCCTTTTCTAATATTTAAAAAATATATCTATTTAATCGGATTCGAATTTTTAAAATAAATCCCTGACAGCATTGAAATTTGCGTAGCTGCTTCTGATGAAACTTATGATTTATTTTTTATTCTAATATTAGATAAGTTTTTTTTTTAATGCATGTGTATTTTACAAATAATGAATTTTGCTAAAGATTTTATTTACCGTTTCCATGGGTGTCTGTACAGGCAGGGACCCGAATAAATTGCTTTGTCCAAGGGCCAACAATGATGTTAATATTACCCTACGCAGGAGACAGGTAGATGGGGCTTTAATATAGTCAATAGCCCGGGGCCCCCAAATAGCTTAATCCAGCACTGCATCTTCTGTACATCAACTGAACGTCCATAATGTCCATCTTTGGAAAATTCATTTCCTGGACATCCAGTGGACATCCACTATTACTTCAGATGGGCATCCAGTATACCTGGATATCCATTGGGCGTCCACAATGTTCATCTTCGGGACATCTAATTTCTGGACATATTATGTACATCAATTGAACTTCCACGAAATCCCCTTTTTTCAGGATTTCCATTTTTTGTGCGTCCCTTCTAAGCTCATCTCATGTCCAGTAAAGTCGTCCATGGTCATAAAATGGACGTATAAGGGTTGAAGCAACACTACATCCTGTTCTGATGTTAAAGTAGATTTTGTGCAAGGGAAAAATACATTAGACTTCTAAGAACCTTGTGATATCTTTGAGTATTGAAAAACATCGGTTTAGAATAACGTTATGGCGCGTCGGGAACAAAAAAAAAATATGGCTAAAATTTTTTGAAATGATGATAATAATGGGGATTGTTGCAAAACAAGGAATATGGCCTTGCCATATGTACAAAGTCTCGTAGACAAAATTACCTTACACATAAATATTAAGCAAGTATACCTTCATCGAAAAACTTGTGAAGCATCCATACAAAAAAGGCTACCTTCAAACTAGTTTTATGCCAGGAAATATAAAAGGAAACATTTGCTAACATTCTTACAGACATTATAATTTAAACAACATTGCATTTGTTTCTTATGCATTAGCAGTCCTTTGCAACGAATGCCCTTGCACTTATTCAGTGCATAAATGCATCGAAGGATCTTCTTACTGATTTCAAGGACGATCTGAAGAAAGCAGATTCGTTAAAATTATAATATCTACAGCTCTGTAGTCCACCTTCATGTTAGCTAAACTTGTCAAGTGTCCTTTGCACTAAAGATAAAGCATTTGATTCAATAACCAGAGCAAGGTGGCTTTTGTCGTAATCTTCTTCTTCTTTTTTCTCTTCCTTGTACGTGTGAATCTGGATTTTCCTTTCTTTCTATCTATCTTGAGAAGTGGTTAGGAGAGACAGCAAATTATAACGGCGGTTGACTTCCGTTATTTTGCAGGCAAGGTCGTCCGTTGTCGTCTTCTTCTTTTTTATATAGTATTTCGGGAGGTAAGGAAGGATGGATGACCACGTGAACTGGTCCATGACATTCTTCTTCTATTAAGCATTTTCACACCCATTCTTCTCGCTGTTGTTGTCTTATTGTAACCATCCATCCATTACTCAAAAGATCTTTTGCCCACGGACGACAACAGCGCCAACTGGCCTTCACATTTTCAATAGTCCATGGCCACAGCCCTGCCCTCAGGCGGTCAGAAGCTGAAGCAGATTTTTATAACCGATTTGCTTGTGGTGAGTAAACACAATCGTTCGCAATCGAAGAAGAAAAGAATTGGAAGACACATTTTTGTTTTGTTTCTTGGCCACACCTTCTGCTGGAACGTCAAGGTAGAATGAGATTTCTTTTTCATCATTGAAGAAGAAATAATAATAAAACACGGAAAACAACAAACACAAACCTTCTTCAACATGAAATGATGCAAACTCCGAGTGGGCCCCCTACCGGCCTTTTTGTCTTAGAAACGTAATGTTACCCAATAAAGAAGACCACTTAATCAACTTTTGCTACTACTGATAACGTTATAGGGTCTTACCGATCTCCCAAAATTACCAGTTTTGACACAGAAAGTTTTGACAGCAGTGCTGAAGTTATAATCTTACTGTAGGGCCCTCACAAATCGTAAAAAAGGGCTATGTAAGGTTGGCACATCGTAAGTGCGCGTTAGGGCTCATTTTAAAGCCCTCTTGCGTTGCTTGCTTTGCTTGCGATTTAGGTGAGTAGCCAATTGAAACACGTGGTGTTTCGTGGTGTAGTTTTATTACGTGTTGTAACTAGTGTTTCAATTGACTATTCACCAAAATCGCAAGCGGGCTTGAAAATGAGCCCTTACTTTAACTCCCGCACTACCAAGATATTTTTATAACACGGACTACCAACGACGAGGGGGGGGGGGGCTGCATTATGCCCACCTTCAAAAATTTAATACATCTCGCAAAAACAAACTAGTACCGGATTCATTGGTAGATATATTTTTAGCCAAGTTAACATATTATTTTACCGATTTCGAAAAAATACAAAAAATAATAGTGTGGTATAACCAACAATCAAGAAATATGTTTTTTTTAAAGGCGGGTACAAAATAATCGGTTTCGTACCCCGTGATACAAAAAAAAACTTTGTAACACTAGAGTTACTATCTCTACGACATTCCTCAGTATGTAGCTGGTGCTGATATATCCAACGGTATGGAAACTATTGGAAATATTACATTTTTGAAAGTGGTTGGCAACACTGACAACTGCGACACCGGATATACCTCTAAGACCTGTCAAAGTATCTCAAGCACATGAGTGCAAAAATTGATATAAATAAATGCGGATAGGTCCAATGTTATGGAAACAATTTGAAAAATTCAGTTTTAAAACACTGAAATGAGTTGGTAACACTGGCATCGCCTGCGGTGCCTGAGTGTATGTGGGCACCACCAAGCTCTACGTAAACTATTCGAGTGACTACTTAGTGTTGAAACATAGACACCAGAGCAAATATTTAGACTCGTTCCAGTCTAACCCAATGTGGACCAAATTTTCAGTTCTAATTCAGATTTATACGCTTGATATCGCTGTGTGGTCCATTTTTTTTTTATTCGTCTTAATTCCTGAGTTATTCATGTAAGAGTAGAGTATACCGAACTCTGCATACAGTAAAAAATACGGCAAATAATATTTACGTTTTTTGCAAGAATTTTGTCCATATTGGTTTAGACTGGAAGTGGACTAACGAGATTAAGTTTCCTCTCCGCTCCCTAGCTTCATATATTCATGAAATTTTCAATAGCTCCAGTCAGTCCAGTATCGTATTAATGAAGGTCGATGGTGGGCACACGTTAAATCGCAAAGATCAGAAAAGGCTGGAAACAACTACTTATAACACTGCCATCTGGGAGAGATACTTCGAAATGTTAGTCACGTCTCCTGTCAACGGGAAGGTGGTACTTTGTGCCTACAACCGAAGGAAAGCAAATTAATAAGAGACAGCAACGTTCAAATTGCTTCACCGTAACGCCTATGCTCTAGCTAAACCTGAGTAATGATATTTCTTTGATTTTTAAACAAAAGATTAACAAAATAAATACAAAAAATATGATATAGTGGGCACAAAGCACGAGAGTAGTACGAGAGTGCGAGAGTTAATACATTCAAATTCTTTTAAGGCACTATATTTACATATTTTGAGTCGCGTTTTTTGTTTTCCTCACGCACCACAATGCCCACTTCCACGGATGTCATTTCGTTACCAATGGGCGGGCCCTTTGATTTCCTGGATGGAGGCTTTGGTTACTAGTCCGTACCTGATGGAAGAATATTACGTTTCATTAGGATTCTTAAGGTTAGTCAACAAATCTGTCTCTAGTATCAGTGATGAATCCAGATGGCAGACATGAGCTTGAACCCTCTCTAACACAATCGTGAGCCCCCTACTTTAGCTTCATCGTAAGTCGGACCTCCACTGCAGTGTGGAAATTGAAGAAGGGGGGAGATTCCCAGGCACCTCTTGATACTTCCTCGGAACATCACAGTGTGTGTGCTTTCTAGAGGAGGGTGTTAATAATTATCAGTAGGACATGTGCTACATCAAAACTGTCAGATATCTTACCGTCCGGCGTTTTAGATGCTCTTGTTCATTAGGTTGGTAATTAATGCAGTGTGATCAATGGCTATTAGACAGTTTGAAGTCAGAGAGAGAGAGAGATAGTATGACACTATGAGACTTCGAAGACTCAATGATTAAGATAAATTTAAAGAGTGTACTTTCATAAAGCGATTGTGTTGGATGCCTAAGTTATCATTCATGACCAACTGATGATACGGTAAGAAACGGTTTCTTAAAATTGAAAGAAAAAGACTTTTTATGCATTGACAAATAATTTGCTTAGAATGAGAATGGTAATACCTCATTTGTAAGAAAAATGTTCTTCGGTGCACAGATACCTTTTTCTCAAATTTAAGAAGTAGGTTCTATTTAACTCTGCATTGAAAAAATGTTGTATGATGACCAACGTGTGTTGTTTTGGGTGTTATTACAAAAGTTAAAAACTGCATGTTTTCATAACAACCTTTTCGTATTGTAAGGAATTGTCCCAATTAATATTTTGTATTGTAAGTGATTGTCGATTCGTGATTGACTGCTTCCGTGTTGTGGTCGAGCACATGGAGTAAATGTTAAACGTCATTTGCATCGCATGTAGTAACACAAATAATCTAACATTACTAGCCCGTCTTCGCTCTCTCGACATCTTGTCCGTGTTTTATTAGCAAAATACGTGATTTTTTTTTTATAACAGAAAGGGACGTAATGACCTTACCCGCTGTCATCCTCATTTTCTAATTACGTCAACACAAACAACTTTTTCACGAATAGCAAATCACACATAATTACAAGGTTCCTTATTTATAGCTTCGCTATCAAGGGATATCAATAATGCGTGGTTTGCTGTAAATTTTTCTGGGAGATTAGAGTTACATTGCGTAAAACAACGAGCACTGAAGTTCTTTCCTTAGTGTTATATCACTGAAAATCGGCTTTCCGCATTTCTTATTCTCATCTTTATAATGTTGAGATAGAGAATTCAGCGCGTGAGAATTTAACCCATAAGAACATTAAGCCCCTTAGAAATGATCCTCAAATGACTTTCTGAAGGAAGAATTTGAGGCAGTTCCTGTATCTTTGAGGAGATTTAATTCTTAGTAATAGATTCTACTAAATGAAATAGTATCAAATAGGGATGTTTTAAGTGCGAACCCAGTTCCTGAACTCAGATTTTTTTTCGATTCCGACTTTCGAAATTACGATTCCCGAATCTTGATTTCCATTCCGGAATTCTGAACACTCCTAATCTCAAGTCATCAGGCCTATTTATGTGATATTTTCTAATCAATGCATCTAGAGCCCTTTTTTTTTCTGTGTGTGTTTGTTTTCACTAAGATACTTATTCCTTTATGTATTGTACGTACAGTGAAAGACAAAAAGAAAATGTATATTAGAGTTATAAAAAATATTTTTATCTCCAGGAGAAGTACTTAATTTTACGCCTAATAGTTAGGTAACCAACATAACAGTACAAACATGCGGGTAAACATAGTATGCCAGGATATTCCTCCATTTGGAGCAACAAAGATGAGAAGTTGAGCATCACTTAGAGAACCACAAGATAGATAGATAGAAATTCCATTCACGTTAAGTTCTAAGAGATAGGAATTAATACAAAGAAAAGGAAAATAATAACATGGACATCATGCAGGAATCGTCATTATGAAGTGAAACAAAACATGTCTTGTTCAAGCACACACACACACACACAGAGAGAGAGAGAGAGAGAGGGAGAGAGAAAGACAGAGAGAAAGAAAGATAGCATGGAAGAAGGCGGGGAAAGAGCGAAAACACAGGAAAAAGAGGGGGGGAAAGAGGAAGAGAAAAATAGCGGAAAACATGGAAATAAATGAAATTTGAACGCTTAAGGACACACAGCTTGTGTCTTCCCCCTTCCGCTCCTCTTTGTCTTTTGTTTTCCTCCCTTTATGTGATAAATCTTTTTTCAGTAGCAATCACGAATATCATTTACAGCGCGTAATTCCTTGAAGAAAATAATTAGAAATCCAGGAGGGCAATGGAACCAAGAAACTTGAGAATGAAAGTATCACAAACTGACCACTTACAAGGTAACCAAAAAAGTTTTTTTCGCTTTTGACTTCCCATTAATCATGCGCTCACAGAGAGGAAACGAAAGTACGCATGTGCCTGCCAAGCGATCTGAAGTTAGCCCGCCCATCGACCTTAGTAATGCAGGCAAGGTACTCACACACAGCAGTCATAGCTCGTCCAGTGTAAAAGAGGAATAGAGGTATCGAAGCAGATTGTTCGCGTGTTTGTTGTGACTTTAAAGTGGGCCTGTCAGCTCATCAAGTCGCCGCATATGGGCAGGCATTGGTTCCAGAACTTCCGTTCGGCAGACGTGAGTCTTGCTGATGAAGCTCGCAGTGGATGATCACATGTGTTGGATGACGAGGCTATGAAAGCGCCATCGAGGACGACAGTAGTCTAAGGTTCTTTGTTTCCGCTGAAACAGTCAGACTGCACATGCATGGGATAGGAAAGTCAAATAGTCTCAGCAAGTGCGTACCCCACACATTGTCGTCAACCAACAAGGAACAACGAGTGACAGCCTGTTTGTCCTTGCTCACTCGGCACCTGCACCTGAACACACCCATATTTGATCGCTTGCTCACTGGTGACGGAAAGTGGGTCCTCTATGACACGCCTAAGCGTACCAGACATTGGTTGTCGCTACGTGTCCCTGTTCCTCACACCTCAAGACTACCTCTGCATCCACGAAAGGTGATGGTCTCTGTATGGTGGACCTGTCGCCAAGTGGTGCATTACGAGCTCTTTCCACCTGGTCAGACCATCACTGTTGACCTCTACTCACAACAGTTGGAAAGTGGCATTGGTGAACCACAAGGGTGTGCTGTTCCTCGACGACAATGTCAAGTCACTTGTGGCAAAAAGGACCCGGGAGACCCTTCAGCAACTTGGTTGGGAGACACTGTGCCATATACCATATTCACCACACCTTGTGCAAACAGATTCCCACCTTTTTCATTCCCTTGACAACCACCTCCATTTGAGACCCTTCGCCAATGAGCGAGACCTGCTGAACGCACTCACGGACTTCTTTGCCTCGAAGACCGCCGACTTTTATCACCAGGGTGTTGTGTAGCTGCAGGAAGGTTGGCAAAAGGTGTTGAATGCTGATGGAACTTACTTCGAAACCTAAAGGTGCGTACCGTTCACTGTATTGCTTTTGGTTTATCATTACTCTAGAACGGCAAAAACATTTTGGTTACCTTGTAGTTACACAGACCATAATAAATGTGTTCTTAAATCAGCCAGCCATTAAACTCGATACTATACGCGAGTTACCCGCAGTTCCATTTGAAGTTTGAATTTTATTTAAGGTCTTTAGGCATCTACGGCTCAGCTCCATAGTTATGGTTCCATAAAAACATTTGATCTGTAGATCAAGATCAAGCATGAATTAATCCACAATCTTGAGAACTTACTGTTGAACCAACATATATCTCGGATTAATCCAGGATTAAAAGAGTGATTCCATAAATCTACGAAATGAGTAGTAGTTCTTGAAGAATTACATCTATGCATACCATATAGATGTAGTAGGAACAGGGAGTGGAAGGCGATAAGTGAATATTGCTAATAAAAAATTCACTTTGTGTAGACGGTATGAGATTGGCTGGCAGGAGGCCAATCAGGAACCAGATAGCTGGCTCGTTAGAAATGTCTGATGAAGCCAAGTAGTTAGTTGATGAAACTGTTATACATTTTTAGTTTTTTAATTAAAACATATTGATTTGCTCAGCTTTTATTTTTATTTTATCTTAAGTAAGCCTTGACATGCAAAATGTCATATTTTGTTATGAGATCGGAGACCCGCAGAACGTCGATAGTTCCCAATGAACAACGTGTTCTCATCATCAAATAAAAAGGTCTTGTGGTCTCACGGTTATCATGCTCGCCTTTCATGCCTGGGATCTCGACTTCAAACAAAAGAAAATTGGGTCTATGAGTCCAAACTCTGGCAAACACAATTTTCTACTTTTTAAATATTATTTCAAATTATATTTTTCAAATAACATTTTATTTTAAATTACATTTCTGCTTCCACTTGTGAGTTTCTTCAAGCACGATATATTAAAATTGGATTTAATCTATATGTCTTGTAATTAACATTACGCACTTTGAATTGACAATGAATTTATACTTTATTTATGACCTTTAGGCATCTAAGGCTCACGCCGGGATAGGGAAGGGGAAAGGATTTGAGAAGGTGTCTGCCAGGGTCTATGTTGAAGGTTCCATCCCGGTATTTACTTGGTGTAACTAAGGAAAAACCCTGGAAAAATCTCAGTCAGAATGGTCGGCCGCTGGGAGCTTCTGAAACTTTGTTCACCCTAAATGGGTTTTACTTGTTCAATTTCATATAACTCTTTCACTTGTATAGACTGATATTCTTAGAATTAAATAAAAATCACACACACAAACATTCATGCCCGAGACGTATCACTTTTCCAATGTCGCCCGGTACTGGAAGGATGCGGCCAGGGTCTAAGTTGATGGTATCATCCCGGTGTTTGATGCGGACAAAACCTGGAAAACTCTTTAAGGTTACCACAGTGTGCGAATTAAGATATTTTTAAAGATATTTATATGCTGTTGATAAGAAAGTAACATGATAAGTTGAATATTATGCATTATTATACGTGAGCCCACATGCAGACTCCAAGAGGGATTTTCAACTCATCCCCCTATTAATTCGCACACTGGGTTGTTGTAAGTTTGGCGTATCTGACTTCTGTGAATTCGAATATACTTTAGAAACTTAGGGGAGTTGTTGAATTTGCGTTCAATTTTTCACGTACGACAGTTTTGTGAATCCCTTCCAATGATTATTCCTGTGTTCCAGTATACAATTTTGTCAAAATGTGTCATGATGTGTTTACATTTATTATTAATAACTGTTTTCTTGTATTTTTAGTGACCATAGGTTAGTGGAGGTTAGGTAACGTCATGTTCGCACAAACAGATAGAAATGTATTTTGAAAGGAAAAATCACTTGCACCCGTCGAGATTTGAACCCGGGTTCTTCCGCTCAACAAGCCAACGGCTTACCACTTACCGACGGTGGGAGTTTGCAACCGGAGATTTTGAAGTTGTATTTACACTGCGCGTGTGTTACGTAACAACGCCATGAGATGTAATTCGCGCGTGGATTACTGGTGCAACCGGCACCTTCATGAACTAGGACTCGTACCGCAGATTTTTGAAATCACTCTTTTAATCCTGGATTAATCCGAGAATTATTTTCGTGCAGCAGTAAGTTCTCAAGATTGTGGATTAATTCATGCTTGATCTTGATCTACAGATCAAATGTTTTTATGGAAGCGTAACTATGGAGCTGAGCCATAGATGCCTATAGGCCGTAAATAAAATTTAAACTTCAAATAGAACCGGGGTAACTCGCGGATAGCATCCAGTTGAATGGCTTATTTAACAACACGCTGTTTCTGGTCTGTGTAGCTAAGTGGTCAGCGCGTGAGACTCTCATTCTCAAGGTTCTTGGTTCCATTCCCCACCTGGATTTCAAATTATTGTCTTCAAGGAATTAAGTGTTGTAAATGATACTCGCGATTGCTACTGAAACAGATTTGTCCTATAAAGGGAGAAAAACAAAAAACAGAGAAATGGGGAAGGAAGATACGCAGACTGTGTATCCTTAAGCTTTAAAATTTCACTTATTTTCATGTTTTCTGCTATTTTTCTTTCCCTCTTTCCTCCTTTTTTTCTCCCCTGTATTTCGCTCTTTGCCTTGCTTCTTCCATGCTTTCTCTCTTTCTGCCTAGGTGTGTGTGTGTTTCACTGTCACAGATATGTGAGAAATTTACAGATGAATCATGAAGAGCAGCAAGTTATACAATTTTATTTATTTATTACATACGATTGCACAACTTTTATTAGACAATTTTTTAAGATAAGATAAAATTAATTTATGGATGTGCAATTTTATTAAACATCATTTTCTGGTTAGTGAGGGTTTTCTCCTTTTAGTAGCACTATCGCTCGTAGTGGCTGGCTAAGCAAGAAAGTACACAGCAAGAAATGACTGTGTTAACACTTCTTGGTATTCCAGGGCGACCACCACTTATTTGTGTTAAATCAACACAACAAAAAGTTGTTAATGTCGGTGATTCAACGCAATATTAGTACTATCTTAGTGTTGAATCACCGAAATCACAGAACAAACGGCGTTAACCAAAAAGTGGTGGTCTCTTCGGGACACCGAAAAGTGTTTAATTAACACAGCCAATTTTTGCAGTGTACCAAATTCGGCATTTATGCCCAGATACCTATAGATACTTCCCCGAAATCTTATTTCCTTCCTGCTTTCTAGGGGAGAACTTGCTAATGGTTTGCAGAACGATATAAAATCATTTCAAACATAGAATAAAATTGAAATCATCATAAGTTTCAAATTAATGCACTCTCAAAATCAGAACATAGTACAGAATATTTTAAAAGAGACTTCTCAGTAACGCCGGACACCAACATATCCATTGCGTTGAAATTACGGGACACCCCATCATGAACTGCGGGTTATTATTTGCGATGGGACTTCATATTGTATTTTGAAAATTCTCAGGTTTTGTAAAAAAAAAAAAAATAAAATAAAAAATAAACAGGATTAGAAAAGCATATTTGCATGTGTACACGGAAACACTACATGAATCGTAAATTTACGACACAGTATCAGAAATCAACATTAGCGAGTGCAAATTTCGTACTGTTTTTGTGGGGGCGGGGGAGGGGGCGTAAGTTCGGCATATTTAACTTTGCAACTTGAATTTTTTTTTTTTTTTTCGATTTTGCAGCCTGTAATAATTCTTTCTCACGGAGAAGAAACGTAGAATTAAAAGCATTCTGCAGAACAAATCGACTGATTTTCTGGACGCGGGACGGATGGTCACCCGACCCTAACGCCAGGGTTGGAACTAATGGGAGAGTTAGAGAAAAATTACCTCCAATTCAGTTGGATCAACATTTATTCAAAAGGTTAAGTCAATTGTTAAAAAAAAATAAAAAAAAAATGCAGGATTAAAATTTGTATCGGAAGTTAGTCAGGTGCTTCAAGGAAAAAGGAATTAAAACTTTCCAGATTTCTCAGCAAGTGGCATTTCTTCGTTAAAATATTGCCCTCTAGCAAGCTGTGATACGGAAAGAACATTTTCCGTGTACAAAAAAAGTGTTAAGGACAGGTGAAAAGAAAATACAGAGAAATCTTGAAAAATACATAGTTGTGTATTGTAACTCTAAAGAGTAGTAACTTTATTTTGAAGTCCAAATGTCGTTTCATCGTAAATAGGGTACAGTTCAGTGTGTTAGTTTTCCTACACTGAATACCAATTTCTTGTATTGCATGTCAAATTGAGTCCAATTATTGTTCATAGACGTAGAGTTCTATGTTAAATTTTTACATACATCAATATCTTATGCCACTGTAACTCGTTCACATATTACTTGCAATAAACTTGATCATTTAGAGGAGGAATTTGTTATTGCATATTTATTTCCTTATTGCATATTTTAGGGCATATTGTTGCGATTTTTAGTGCATAGTTGCATGCATATTTTGACGTTTTTTAGTGCATATCAATCCGAACTTTCGTGATTAATGGCCATTAGACAAAAACCGAGATGGCATAACATTGTCAGACACAGAGGACTTTCAATAATTCAGGCAAATGTAAAACAGTGAGTACTAGCACTTTTATCAGATCTTGTGTTTGGATGTCGAAGATTACAGAAAGAACATATTTTAACAGACATTAATAGATGATAATTTATGTGCATGAATTCCTACCGAAGGAAAGGTTTGCTAGGTAAACTTTCTGCTCTGCATTCTCAGTGTCATCCATTCGGCTTGAATCAAAATTATCTAAAGACCTTTCAAAAATTCAAATTCAGATTCACTTTGAGAGCCCTTGGTAATCAGGTTTAATTAAAATAAATATATATATATATTATTGGTTATATTGGGGCAATGATAATATTGCATGACCAAACATGTCTTGAAGGTGTAAACTGTTGCAACTTTTTACGTATTGGGAGCCTTAGCATGCTGGAAATCCGAATGAAATTTTGTTGTGAAATGCCTTAATATTAGACCGAAGTAAGTTTGTTTTGTATTCATTTCAGTTATAATGTCAAATGGCTTTCTTCCAACTGAGTCAATCAACTTTCCATTTCTCTGCAGGTATTTAAAAGTCACATTCATCTTTACAAAAGTACGTTTGAATAATACTGCTAATAACAGAACTCCTACATAAAATTCCCTGTCTCGAAAGATTAGGCGGAACAGGAATTAGGCAGAACGGGAAGACACCTATTTTTTGAGTGTACGTGGTAAGTACTTTATCTCAACTGTGCAGTGTAATTGAATGATACAGGAAGAAACTTTATTCTTATCATTAACTGCGTACATTAATGGAGCACTCCAGTATCGTGCTGCAAGATTGTCATATCGACCCCAGTGGGAAGTCGTGGGTTCGATCTCAATGGCCGACCATCCTGTCTGAGGTTTCCCCAGGGTTTTTCCTCAGTCACACAAGGCAAATGCTGGGATAGCACCTACAACAAAGGTTCTGGCCGACACCTTCCCGAATCCTTTTCTCTCCCCTACTCCCCTATCCCGGCCTGAGCTTTAGATGCCATAAATAAAATTCAAACAGAATCAAACCCAGTAACAAACACATCAATATCGGCCGATATCATTGATGGATGATTTGGGATATAGATAGATGTTGCTATCCGATATTAATCAATATCGAATGGCAAACATTTTTTTACCGATATCGGCAATTCGTATAGGAGACCGATAATGATCACTATCGGAAAGCGCCATCTATCATTATGAGAGAAATTTACAGTTGTAATAAATGGAATTACGTATATTTTTACAGTAGTTTTAGAAAACAAATGGGGGCTTCATTACGTCCTTCTTCCACTACACATCCTAGTCTCTAGCCTCAAGAAGTAGTTGAAATTCTTTTCACTTCTCTGTGGCTTCATGGGAACGACTTGTAGTCCGTCGCTTTATCCAGTAAACTACGGAGCTATCCGTCGAAAATAACACATCGATTATGCATTTCTTCAACTCAGACCTGAAATGCAGTAATATAGGCAATATTTTCATAACAGAATTGCTTTAAATGCGGAGCGCGTCGAGTATTAGGCGCAGCACCTGTTATTCTCCCATTATATCGACTTTTTAAACACGAACCATACATAAAAGTCGCTTGTGATCGAGAGAGGTCAGTTTATGTCTGCAAGGATACAGGAAAATCGGATGATCCGTGCAATGCGGTTAGTTAACATGGTTACAAATCATGGACAATCTTCACAATCGTGTGACACTCAACGTGAAGCCTTCAAACTCGACAGATTTAAATCCCCTGAACTATTGCGTGTGAAGCGTTGTTGAAAGGGAAACTAATCAACATCACCACAACACCAAAGAATCACTGAAGACCGACATGGTAAAGATAATATCAGATATAAAGACCACATTAGTGATTCCACAGGGGGTGTCCCCACCAAATTCACAAAAACACCCCCAAAACTTTAAAATTTTTACAGTCAAAAATACATAAAAATCGAGCAAAGCTCCATCCCTCTCAATTTTAACTTTACACCCACCCCGAAAACTAAAATTCCTGGCAGAATCCCTGGAACACATGATTCACGTATATCAACGCTTCCAGTCCCGCACTGAAGCAGTCGTTAATTCTGAAGGTGGTTACATGGAATAAACAACTTGCAATAAAGGTATTTAAGAATATAGATTTAACAACTTTCCATGAAAAAATATTTGGTTTTTCGTCAGAAACAGTTTTTTTTTAATCAAATATGTCCTTAAATACCCTGTAATTAAATCCCTACCAGAAAGGAGCACCAGAAGAAAAGTTTTGAAGCATTGTATACTTAATTATCGTTCTTAACAATGAGATTGCAATAAGGAAGTGTGTTTTAATTTTAATAGATAGCACCACACCCGCAGATTGGATTGCGTAGCCGAAGAAACAATAATTTAGACGAGTATAGGAAGCGGGAGATGAGATATGTATCAATAAGGTCAACAAACAGGCAGATCAAGTCGCAATTTGAAACATTGTCTTCCTACAACTGCTGCGCATAATTATTTAATATGTACGTAGTTGCCAAGGTTAGAATTAAGATATAGATCCAATATGTAAATGAGAGAGCAGTATGTTATGAAAAAAAATCGTGCTTAAAGATCATGATTTTTATCATTTGTATTGTCTTATATTATTATGTTTGAGATTAGAGTAGTTAATTCTATGGCATTCTACAATTTCACTACGAAATTCGAAATGAAAATAGGTTGTTTAATAATTGTAATAATTATTGGAGGGACTATAACAAGCTTCTGGTAATTTATGAATAATGGAAAATAATGGAGTATATTTATCTGAACTGTGTGATGTATAGCAGTGGGAGTTTAGTGACCCTTCCGAGACATTAAAATATGTAATGTACTTGAGAAATGTAATCTGTAAAGGAAATGTCTTCCCATGGGTCTGTGTTAACCAGGGCCGGATTTGTGAATGTATTGGCTCGTGACGTCCCACCCTCGCTCCCTAAGTTCCCCCTCGAGTACTTTCTTCCTTCTCATTTTCACATTATGACAAAATACTCTCTTCTGTCCTCTCGCCAATTAATAATAATAATAATAAGGAAGCAATAATTATTGAATTCTGCTAATGTAGTTATTTACAAATTACGGTTGAATAATAATGGCATCAAATACGTAGTGCTACGATGAATGATTTCAATTCAACTACTGTAGGGGTCTTGTGGAAGACGTATTAATTAGACTGAACAAGAAGTTAATAGAAACTATTCACACAAATACACTCAAAGTAAATTAGGCAAAAAAAAATAACATGAGCATTAATGATACATAAATACAATTAGTAATTGTTGTCCATAATAAAGAATTTATTTACCTTCAATATAATTTTAAAGCGCCTTCCTCCTTGTTTTCCTTCGTTCGAAGGTGTATCTTATGTTACCGTACTCAAAAGCCAGGTTACCGGCCGGGTGGCCGAGCGGTCTGCGGCGGTAAGCCATCGGCTCGAAGGTCCCGGGTTCGAGTCCCGGCAGGGGCATGGATGTGGATTTTAACAGCTAAAGGCGAATCGTGAAGAGCCGAAGTCCAAAGTTATTACACTGGCTCATATAAAAAATCATGTTTACCAAAAGTTTATCAAAAGCCAGGATTTGATAACAACA
>JAGDQP010038034.1:376-11042 GCA_022664845.1 Lepisma saccharinum
GGAAATGTATCGGTAAGTATCGGTGCCCATTTGCCGACACCTATACTCCAAAAAGTGGCCGATACAGATATATCTGTACATCCTTATCAAAAACATTGCTTAAAAAGAAGAATCGGGTACTACTTCGAACGTGATTTACTACGCCGACACCACTTAATCATGTGTCAAGCTATGACCTCATTTGTGACGTTCCCCCCGTCACTTTCAGCGATTGTATCTCCGAAACTAATCTGATTTCGGGATTTCTTCAAAGGAATCATTTTCTTGTTTTGATGTAAAAAAAAAATCACCTACCGAAGTTTGCACCATTATTTCAGGGACATCCTGTAGACACGAATTAGTTCTTGAACACAATTCGTAGTTTCCTGGGGAACTACACGGATGAAATTCGGACACAAAGCTGCTAATTCAAATAAAAAGGTTTCAGAAAGGGTTTTCCTTCTTAATAGTCACATTTTTTATTCCTGGATTCTACTTTTAAAAAAAGCACTATCACCATACCTTGGAAGGTAAAATAACATATATAAGACCACGAAGAAGACGCTCTTTTAACAATTCCGGCCAGCCATACTGCAAACCCAATATTTGTTACAGACCGTCGTGCCGATGCGAAGCACCCGACAACTTACGGCATAGCCGCAGCTTTTTATTTTCTTCTTTTTCAATGGATGAGTGACTGGCGCCCCTTCGAAGGTGTCAAAAGTGTACAGCGTGGCCTCCTTTTCTTTTGACGCCCTAGGTACGTGCTCCTTTCGCTTCACTAGTTGCGGTCCTGACCTCTGCTGCTAAACCAGACACATTCGGCCTATTGAGGGGGCTAAGGAGCAGGGCCCCCTTCCAAGGGTCGCCCCTGTACTGTGAGGTTTTGCACCATAGTAGTGACGTCCAGGGATCTCAATAGAATTTTCAGTGTGTGTGTGGGTGTAAAGTCAAAATTGGGAGCGTGTAAGAGTTTTGCCGCAATCGATTTTTTTACCGCAAAAAAGTTTTAAAGTGGGAGGTGTGACACTCCCCATAGGGGAGAGGGGTCTGGCGAAATCACTGGTTATGTTTCTGTGCTAAACACCAGCATAGCGAGTGAAAAATGTCTGGAGGTTAATATTGTTTTCGAAAGGTTATCATTCTGTATAAAGAAAAAATATACCCTGACTTTTCTAACTTTTGTTTACGAAATGATAAAATTGCGTATCCTTTTAATCACGTATAGGTCTACATAAAAAAAGGTCTATCCTGACTTTACCTAATTTATGCCTTTTATTTGGGTTATTTATGAAACAAAGGCAGAGCAATTTCCAAAAACTCAGAGGAAAAAAAAGGTTTTCTTTAAAACTGACCTGTGAGAAGCGAACCTGGGACCACTGGCATACCAGTCCGATATGCTACTATCTGCAAACTGTCAACTTGAGAGCGCTTTATATGCAGGAGCACCCGACGCACTTCAACGGCGAAAATCTAATTTGCTAGATCCTACATTAAAGATAGCACACTATTCTGCCATTCTACTGGAAGAATAGTCAGTCATGATTAAGGACATACGATCCTGGGTTCAGATATGCACCGAGTCTTTTCTATCATTACAATAACAATTTGGGAGTGGGCTGCACTGTAAGAGGCTTGGCAGTTATCCTTTACAGTTTCATTGTTTCCAACAGTAAGTCTACATTGACTATGTCCTGGGTCTTGAGTTGCAATTGAGAAGACCTGGGTTCGATTCCATAGGTCACAGGACTCGTGTTGACTCATCACATGATTGAAAACTGACTCTCATGACAAGAAAACAGAAATGGAGATTAAGATGCCCTGATAACCCATCACCCTACGGAAAAGTATTGCCGCATAGCCCTCCCTGGGCTGAATCGCTGAATTCCAGGAGAGCAACGTTATTAACACAATAAAAACTATCTTCTGAAACTACTTTTATATAATCAAACATCGTGTGAATAATACGGCCAGAAATTCGCATATCGTACTTTATAACCGTAGAAAAAGGAATAAAGGTCCTTTGCTTTGCGATACAATGTTGACATTCGCCAGGTGTGATCAGAAAACTGGGAAAATCAGGTTCCCGTTCCGGGACTCGAACCTGCCTTCGTAGCACAAGTCTAATACTTTTCCTCCAAGCCCCATGATATATCGCTCTTGTTGCAATACGGTAATTGTTTGAGACGATCAAGTTAACTTCTCTCCCGTACATGAGGTACAGGATTAATATATATATGTCGTACCTATAGTGTGTCCTGCGTTCATAGGTTTGACCGCTCCATACTATACCTATTGTGGCTAGACACAGCGAAATTTCAATACTTCAGAACCATGTGGTCTTTGAGTTACTGTCCTCCCACCAAGCGCCTCCAGGTGGCGTATGCAGACCCGCGGCCTACTGGAAATATTCCGGGGGAGACATGAGACATCCCTTGCAGTTAGTTGAGGGATCTACAAAGGATAAGGGGAGATAACCCGAAACCAAATATTCATGGTGAAGGGAAGCAGCTTCACCATTACAGCTTTTAGGCTGAAGATGAAAGATAGCACCATGTTTGCTTTACTGCGAGGTCTTGGAGCTAACAACTCAACAGCGTTACAGTTCTTCCTGGGGTAAAATACAAAAAACTGGATGCCGAGATGATACCTACAAACTATGCAGACTACCTTCTAACATCCTCTCCCCACCCTATCCCGGCCGAAGATGCCTAAAGATCATAAATAAATTCAACTAAATGAAAACTAGATTGATTCTGCACAGGATAAGATCCAATAGTGAACAGCGTAAGCAACAGAGTGAGTTGGAACCATGTAGCATAAACATTCGCTACATGTTACCTCCTCAGTTCTACTACAAATTCTGATAATCTCCAACTAGGATAACATTAACATCTGTGAAAGTGTCATATGGTTTGGATTTTACATAACGCTTTGCGATATGTAACTGCATCGGCAGAAAACAGTTTATTAGACTACACTACACTACAGAAAAAAAAACTTTAGCTCAAGCATTTTGTTTTCTAGTGCCTTTGTCGGCATCGTGTGTGTGAATAATAATATTTTTTTAAAAAAAGCAAAGATAGAATATCGAGCCCCGGACTCCCGACTGTTGATCTGATACTGTTATCTGCTTTCAATGTAATCAATGTTTCTAGTGCGACGAAATGTGATTAAAAAAAACAAACAAATACAGCCGAATTTCTAGTGCATGTCATGAAAGAGAACCGGCCGGTTATGGGGACTTGGTTTTCAAATTGTACTATTCAGCCGGCGTTGCTTGGGTGTAGTTTTCCTCTTCTTTTTCCAAATTCCCTAAGACCGACTGAGTCATTCACAAAACCAACAATGAAAAACGCACAGGCGCATTAGCTAAAATGATGGCTGCGGGTATCATAAAAATAACACCCACCCACGCACCTCAACAAAACACAATAAAAAATCATGAAAAGAAAATGAATGGAAGACTAAAAACAATCGCACTTACCGACAAAAGTCTTTCTTACTGGAATTGACCGTTGAACTGACGGTCCTCTTTTATGGAATTTTATAACAGGAATGTATTGTAGAGAAATGTAGAGAAGACTGTTGATAATGGTCCCTTCCAACCTACCACTGTCACACCCAGACTGAAACTAAACTGCTACCAGCGAACTCCGCTATGACTCCTCCCCAGCTTTCCCTCTTTCTGCCACCCCTCCAGTGGGACTCTGTAGTGTTGCTGACTGGGAAGTTATGAAAAGTAACCGTCACTCGACAAAAATGTCAAACGTTCATTTTGATGGTCTGGCTCTGCCGGTTACGTAGACCAACTATTTTACTTGCAACTAGTCAACAGAGCATGAAACACATCCACGCCTAAATTTGTTTCTCTGACGTTCGTAATGGACGAATGTAATTTGTTTTTTTCTCCAACTTGTTATGACTGAATGATTTCAAAAAGGAAATACGTAGAACGAAATAAAGTACAGTACTTATTTTTTTTCCACGTAAAAAAACAAAGAATAATGTTTTAGCAGTCTGAGTTTGAAAGATCCTAAATTATGTAGTGAGACTGGATCTATTTACAGATGCGGATCCAGGGGGGGATATAGCCCCCCCCCCTCCTTGACTTCCAGGTATACACTGGATAAAATGGCCTTCAATCCTATTGTACACTGGATAAAGTGACACAGCGAGTGGAAGCTGTAGCTTACATGTTTTTCGAGGAAGTAAATCGAATATAGAGTAAAGCAATTGCCTTTTAATCGTTACTGGACATGAGGCGATACATGCTGGAGGGTATGACATCAATGAGGCGTTTTTCTTACTCTGCATTCGATTTTTTTCCTCTCTACATTCCATCTTTCTCGGGTCTCCTTGTCATGGAGCTATAATTTTGGCTGTAAAGGTTTACCTACATACGAATTTTCATCAAAATAAAGCTCTGTCACCTGGTGAGTGTTCCTTGTGAGAGCATGGATAGAGTAGTGTCCTTGTCGAGGTACCGACTGGCATTCGCCTAGTGAAATTGATGGAATCCTTGGATGTCTCAATCAATATGGTTAGTAGCAGGACTCGAACTTGCATACCTCCCTTCTGCTGATTCAAAATCCTCGACCGTAACCACAAGACCACAGGTACTGAATATATCTACCTATCTTACTAAGTTTACATTAGTATGCTAAATATCATCTGTCCTTTAAGACGATCAGAAGACTAAGGGATGACGTCCCTCGCAAGCACATGGTCCGGGAAAATGGACCAGACCTCTAGTCTAGGTAGGGTTCCCAACTGTCCTGATTTGGGCGGAATTAACCACGGATTCTACGTCTTGTTCCGGAGGTTTTTTTAGTTCACCTGGACGGTTAAAATCCTGGAATTCAATTTTCCGTTCTTAAATGATGAATATACGGTACGTTGGTTACAAAAAATAGTAATAATGAAAAAAATAAAATGCAAATTCGCTACTATCGCAATCGCAATGTTTGACAGAATTTACTCAAACGAAACAATGCTTAATTCTGTAAACAGAATAACTGCCTCCCCCACCCAGTTGTACCGTGGTTGGCATCGGGTTTCCAGAGGTTGTTTGTTGCAGGCTGCTGGAAGTAGCAAAAGGAGGGAAGGACTGAGGGGTGCATGCAAGTTATTCGGGTGTGCTAGACTTTTTTTTTATATACAATTTTTTCTGGTAACAGGTATGTTCCTTGCTTCTTAAGTCACCCCAGATAAATGAGTATGTACAGGCATATCGGCAAATAATTGTCCCAGAACGAGTCCCGGAATGGGTCAACCCATAGTTGGGAACCCTCGCGACGTTCATATGGTGGGGCAGAGAAACGTAGAAAACTATCAGGATGAAGGGTATAAGGAGGGTTCGAACCTGCGTCGCTTCTTAATAGGGAAACACTACTCGTAGAATGGCTAGGCTACACTCTTAACAGTCATTTCATGTTACAGTTTCCTCTCTAACTTTCTCTTCTGTTTCTTGAACACACCTTTTGGTCATAAGTTAGCATTATTATTGTATGATTCTATCCATAAGTTGTAACAGAATTCAACCGAAAACATTCATGTCGTACAACTATAGAGCAAGCAAAAAAAAGAGGTCGAAAACATCCCATTTCTGACATGATTGGCCATGGAACCTTAAATCATTTTCGATCAAGATTCTGACTAAATGGCAAATGGTATAAATAATCTCAAAATTCTGTTCAATCTGTTCGCACTTTGTCATTTTTTTTTAAATTTTATTTTTATTTATTTATTTATTTTGTCGTTACATTTTCAACAAATTTCTTTGCATTTTAGTGTAGTAGAGCTGTATAGGAAACAGGCAATTTTCACTGAAACAAGATTTTCAAGAGCTTTTCAAAATGATCATCCTATAATAAATAGACTATATTTCATAACTGTATTTATAAAATATAATTTAAAGCATTACCAAAACTAAGTTGGGCGGCAGAAGAGTCCTTTAGGGTTCTCGCCTGTCGGATGATTGTATTCCATTCAAATAGAGGGATGCGTGGTCAGTGCAATGCCTCGTACCCGTGTGGCTTACTTTCATTATCCCAGTTCGCTGCTTTATTATACCGGGAATAGAACCCAGGACTGCTCACACTAAAAAGCAAATGAGCTATCGACTAGGTCACGCAGAAGGCAACCTGAAGCTAAGGCTTTCAAACTTCTGGATTCGCGTACCACTAAGTCGAAATTCACTCTTTAGCCGTACCATTAAGTGATATTACGAATTTTTCAATGTTCATATTTAAAACTGCATTCAAGTTTTGTTTCTAATACATATATGCAGTGTTCGATTTGTTACAAATTACGAAATGGAGTACTAAAATTAGTGGGAGCTGGTAAGTTTCAACATACTGCCTGTTTGGGTAGAAATACACAGATTTTATCCCTGGTTATGTTGATATTCTGAATTAACAATCGGGGATAAAATCCTCATGCACCAGGGAAAATCCCCGGCATACCCACTGGCAAATCGAACATTGGTTATATGGATAAGATAGAACATTTGATACCGTGCTTAGCTTGTAATCAGGAGGTCATCGAATCGATCTCTTGTTCCTGCCATCATGAGAGAGGTCACTTCAGGCAAAAATTGAGACGGTGCCTTCAATAGTACAGGTACAATGAAATATAAACAATGTAAAAAAAAACATTAAAAGAATATGAACAAAAACATCAAATTGATTTTACGTAAATAGCTCAAATCTACATCCTCTGGTAAAGAATTCTGTTATTTCAAGACGAAATAATAGAAATATTATTTTTTTAACGTGTGCTGCCTACTTATGTTTGAAATACATCTGACAAGGGAAATCTCAAATTAACATGAAATTTCACAGTGTATTGATGATGTGTTCAAATGAACATTCGTGTAGTACTATGTTTCAGAATTTAGCGGAACACCAGTTACAGAACCACAAAGGTTGCAAACTTTTGTTCTGAACACCTGCCGGGTTGGCAACACTTTATACATATGAGTGAAAGATATGTATTTCCCGTTTACTTTCATATGAAAGATTACGCTAAAGGTAATGTGTATGTTAAATTAAAGTCTTTGATGAAATTGACGTGTTAATTAATTGCACTGAAACCCGCCAAATGCGAATATTATGTAAATACAGGGTGACCCAACTGGCATGAGTGGCATTGGCCAGATTTCTAAATACAACCCTCACGCCAACAACGTGGGTTTCGCCAGAGGACCAACTTTGCCCCACGTCCCCACTCCCTTAGTTGGGCCCACTTTTTATCCTAACGGTTGCCCGACTTCTGACACGATTTCCTGACGACTTGGCGTACGCCCACTATCCACCCACTTGTAGCCGACTGTTCAGTGGGTGCCACCATTGAGCCGGGCATTTGTCAACCGTCATGTGGTGACATTATGCCCATTGTATCTTTATGAATTATTTAATTGTTACTAACGTCCTAAACGAGCTGGTGAGCTTCTAAAGACAGGACTTACAACTTTTATATAAGTGAGCTCCGAACCACCCTATTTAATAGACCCGACGGGAACTGAGCCCGTGACCAAGCCCACAGACTACGCTACCCCAAGGTCTCTTTGCATACTGTCCGCATCTGGACTGATAAAATCTTTGGAAGATCTGACTGAATAAGTAATAGGTTCTATCTGTACGAGTGTTGAAACATGCTTCACCTATGTTAGGATACATGCAATAGATTGGATTTTGTTGAATTTATTCTTGGCCTCTAGACAGTGTGGGAATTAACGGAAGGAACAATGGGGAAATCCCCTCCCTTCTGAGTCTGCATGTGGGCATATGTATAAAATTAAATACATAATGTTACTTTTTTATCAACAATATTTCATCCTCTCCCTGTAAAATTCTTTAATTCGCGCAGGCTCAAGACAGAAGTGGATCTTGGAAGGTAGTTGTCCAGGGCCTAGTTTGAAGGTACAATCCCAGCATTTGCTTTGTGTGACTGAGGAAAAAACGGGAAAAGCTCTCAGTCATAGATTGGGTTTTGTCTGACCGAACTTAATATCCTATAGATTGTGATTCTGAAGAAAATATTGGATTAGATTATGATCGTCTGTTGATTCGTAGTTGTTTTAAGTAATTGCGCTCATAAAACACTAACTTCAACAGTTCGATGTAAAAAAGAGTGAGTCAATGTTTCGTCATCATCATATTCAGACATTTTCTACCCACTGCTGGATGAAGGCCTCCCCATTTCCTTTCCACATATCTCGAGCTCCTGAAAAACTCTTAAATTCATCTACCCATCTTGCATTTGGACGCCGCTCGGTCGCTTCTTTTCTCTAGGAATCCAATGTAGTACATTTGTCGTCCATCTTCCATCTGTTTCTCTAGCTATGTGACCGGCCCATCTTCACTTCATCATCTTCGAAGTCTTGATTACATCCTCTATCTTTGTTTGTGCGTGAATTCATTCATTTGTCTTCCTGTCCCTCCTGGTTATTCCTAACATGCATCTCTCCATTGCTCTTTGTGTGGCTCTTAATATTTGAGTCCTTTGCGCATTCAATATCCAGCTGGATTCAGTTTTTTTTTAGATTAGTCTACTGTTTAAGATGCTCATATTTTGCACACAATATATCTTTGACTCCAAGTTTCAAGTTTCGAGTCAATGTTTATCAAGATATATTATGAGTAAAATATGCGCATCTTAAACAGTAATCTTAGGAAACTGAATCGAGAAGATTTTTTCAAAACTCAGGTTCAGAAAGGAATTGCTTGGTTTTAGGTAACTTTGGATCTAACGGGGATAAGGTAGAGGAAAAAATATATCGAAAGGAAATCCGCTTGGATCTAGTTTGAAGGTACCATCTCGGCATTTCCATTCAAGGTGAACGGTCGATGTGATCGTTCCCGAGACCTTTCGATTGCTAAAACAATGATCTACCAACTAAGCTACGACGCTCGGAGCACCTCAAACGTCTTGTACGCATTTCTTGCACTTTTTTTTTTTGACACGGAAATAACACGAGTTTATAACAAAAATGTAGTGTGGATAAATGTACGTACTCACTCCTTTTACAGTGTACTTGTTTCAGCGTTAGCAAATTTTATATGATTGCAACATCTACTCATATAAAGCCCTATTTGCCTCAAAGCTTCCCTGAATGGTCACGAGATGGCATAATAAGAACAGTGATTTGCGTGAGGTACTGGAAAATTGAATGGAGGAAAGAAAAATAATATTTTTTTTTTTAAAAAGTTTCACATCACATGGGTGAAAAACACAAAATGAAAGCAAATGCTTTCATGTCAAAATGGACCAGATTTTTCCTTCACTTTTCTTTGTCAAAAAAATGTGGGAAAACATTATAATTTGGATTTCCCCAAAAGCAATTTCTTTATTCCCAGGTCGGATGAGGTGTGATGTTTTGTTATCCAAAGTAGCAAAATCTAGAATGCAAAAATATATATCTCGTTTTTATTTTTGCCTAATCGTTTGCCTTTTGGTGGTGCATGTTGAGCTGTTCTTTTTCTTCTACGCTTTTGGACAGATCGACTTGTCTGGTTTCGAGGTAGTTGAACTGTCTGATATGGTCACGCCATCGCCCTTCTCTCCTCTTTTGGATACCTCATAGAAATTTCCACAGCTAGAGTGAATCATTCATGAAACAATTAGGTTGTCCTTAAATGTAATCTTTGAGTATAAGAATCAATGAATTATTGCACAATGTAATCAATAAGCTTTTCTTTAGGGATGGCCGGATCTGAATCCAATGTTTCTTTCAGAGGGAGATGACAAGGCGAGAAATAGTCCTAAAAGAGGCTCTCGAATAGTAGGAAATGGGCTCTCGAATAGTACTTTGTAATACATAGTAGGAAATAGTCCCCTATGATCAAAAATACTTTGCCGTAGAATACTTCCCCAGAGAGGTTTGCCTGAAAGCAACCCTGTCTGGATATGTGGATCTGAATGTTGCGTATCTGGAGTATAACAAATAATTAAACAAATAACCGTCAATTTTAGTTGATCCAGAAAAGAAAGAATGGAATCAGTGATCGTTTCATCTTTTTCTTTGTAAGATGACTGAGCTGAAAAACAGTATTTCAAACGAACCAGCGGGGTAAGAAAGGTAGGTATTCTTCTTGTCTATTACCCTCAGTAGCATAAATCTACAATTGTTTATAACAACTAAGTCTGCGTGAATTCGAATCAGTCTCTGGATCCAGATCGCATCGATCCATATGGATCCGGATGTTCGAGGTATGGTTTTGGATCAAGGGATCGGTAATAAACTCCTAATACAAACTTAGAGGCCATTTTATTAGCAAAGACAATGACAAAGTGAAGAATTTGGAAAGGAATCTGTCCTGGCTTTATCAAAGGTACCATCCCATCATTTCCTGGTGCGACGGAGGGAACAATCACGAAAAACCTGCCAAGATGGATGACCACTCGACGCGAAGCCATGACCTTTCAAATGCGAATTCGATGTTCTACCAACTGAGTTACAGTTTAGTATATTATTGTATTACAGTATATTACTAGAAACGTCTGAAAATTAAGGAATATTCCAAGAATATGGATTTCGGAATCTAAATACTAATAATGATTGGGATTCCTAAATTTTCCGAACTTTCTAAGATTTCCGAATTCCTAATTTTTTCTCGGACTTCGATACTGAAGCTTTATTATTATTATTATTATTATTATTATTATTATTATTATTATTATT
>JAGDQP010038035.1:0-18345 GCA_022664845.1 Lepisma saccharinum
GTGTGCGTACAGCGAGGTACATAACATTGTTGGTATATATATATATAATAATAATAATAAATCACAGCCATATTCAATCCACTAGCGGATGAGGTCTCTCCCCGAAGAGAGGAGTTGGTCTACTGCTCCCACGCTGACCAGACGGGTTGGGAGGGGAGAGCCGAAGCTCTCACTGTGATAACCACTGTCTTTTATTCACATCAGCTCCCCAATTGTCCTCACGATGCTGGTTGAACACCGAAATTTTTGAGCCCCCACCAGGAATCGAACCCGGGACCGCTCTCCTCGCACTGAATTCGAGCGCGCTACCGACTAGGCTTCGCAGGTGCTCTTATATATATATATATATTAAGAGAAATGATCAACAGAATTTATCAATTTATTTAGCTGATTTAAAATTAATTTGTTTTCCCATTCGAACATTCAAAGTACGAGAGACTCGATATTGTGATTTAAATGATGTAAGTACAAAGACTAAATTAATATAGACCCAGAACTTGCAACTCGATTTTCTTTGCATGCTACCCATGTTTATGGTAGACCATCTATAGAATACCCAGTATATACTAGGTTACTCTAGCAGGCCCGCAGTTGGGCCTGCCATCTAGCGATCGCAGTGTGAACTACGTGCAATAAGGGAACATAATATTTCTATTGGTGAATGCTGTTGTTTCCTCACCTACTTATCTTACAGAATGAAAAGAAGAGAGATAATCAAGGATGTTAGAAAAAAGAAGGATATGGTATAAGCCATAGAGTTAGGAGAGAGAGAGCATACGTGACGTCACATGAAGCCAAATTATGGTTCATCGGCAACCATCTTGTGTGGCCCCATTAGAGTCCCTCTATACCGTGTACTGTGAGGGTTGCCTTTTTCGATAGGTGGATGAGCGCACCTCAGAGAGGAAATACTCGGAAAAGAGAATCTCTAAATATTAAGAGAGGGCCTCTTAGTATGCCGAAATGCCTCGTCCCTTTCATCTCTTGGCTTCATTCCCCTCTTCAACAAAACATCCTAAGGTTCCCTCTATTTATATCCCTAACTCTATGGTATAAGCTATCTCTGCAGTAATACGAGATTGAAGCCAAGAAACAAATGAATTCAATTGGTTGTTTATTAGTAATGACAACCGATGTTTTTTCGCCATATATGTCGCCCACTTCCATACAAAATTTCCATATTTAAAAAAAAAATATTTCGTAAGTTGATCTAAACAAATACTTTTTTTTCTTGTTTATATGGCATTCTGAGATTATATTGAATCTAATTTTTGCCCGTAAGTCTTTAAACCTTTAATTGCCATTTTTACTTTTGAATTATTTGCCTTGCACTTTTGATTGTGTCTTACTTCTTTCTATTGCAAACTGGGTTCTATGGCCCGCTTATCTTCATTATTGACCTTCAGTTCAATATGCCCGGAGTTACTCTTTTATAAGTTCGAGACTAAACAAATACAACTGTCGTGGTGTGTGTTTCACGTAGATGCATCAGTAGGAGTAATACGAAAACGAAGATATCAACTTTCACAGAAAATAAATATTTGTAAGCGTATGTTGAGGCAATTAATCTTCTGACTATAATTTAGTTCTGTAATTTGTGTACTTTAGTACCTGAATCAAAGCTTGAGCGTTTACTTTTTATAAGCAATTAACAAAATCGATTCACAAGTGTTGGTAAACAACAGATATTTTAGATCCCAGCCTACTTCAAGACAAAACCGTCTGTCTAGTTTGGATATATAGCTTGTACGTATTTCACTTTAAATTGAGTATGGTATAGTTTAATAGCTAGGAAAGAGTTCTTATTTTGTGGTGAATATTGTTTTATCAGAAAATAATGTGCAAAATCTATTTAGGCTTTCCTATATCATGCATCGAGTATTATTCACGGAATCGAACAGTTAATTTGAACTAACATAAAATAAAGTAGGACTGACTTTTTAAACTACTCCCCTGAATACCAGTAACATCTCATCTGATCTAACCTATCCTAGCATACACCAAAATGAAACATAACTTAAGGTATCTAATTGATACTTAGCTAACCTATTTACTACTCTGCTATAAAGTAACCTCACATTAATGTCATTGAGTGAACGATTCGGGGAAGTATGTAAAGTCCATCCCCCTAAAGAAGCTTTATCGGTTATGTCACTGTAACATTTTAATTAAATCATTAGTAAGAGGTTAAGGAAAGAAAGTCTCGAAGACGTCAGGCCACGGAAGCTATTAAGCCACAGAAATTTAAAATGCTATTAGTAACAAAAAAAAAAAAAAAAAAAAAAAAGGAACTGTGACAGTTTAAAACGTTTTTGGATTCCCTTGGGCTGAACGTATCAACAACTTACTTGAATAATGAAATCTTTGGGTTTATTTGAATATTTTGATATTGCTGACAAATCCTTCCGAATTCGTGTTATATGATTTGGATGGTTGTCCATGATTTGGAATAGGATTAAAATAAACAGAAAAGTTACCCATGTGAGCATGGTTAATGTGATATCCGAAATAACCAGGAACCACACAAACAATAATAATGTGATTACTATTTACTTGCATTCGTCTGACAACAGACAGGGATGCATCAGTTTGAAATAAAAGTTGTTAGATTACCACAAGGAAGTTGTAATCACGCTCTATTGGTGATACTACAGTGGAACCTCAATAACTCGAATTCCTTGATATCTCGAATTTTATGCATCCCCTTCATCTTCCTATTCCACTCCATGTTAATTTAGCTCTTCAAGTCGAATTCTGTGAAGTTAAAACCTCGATAATTCGAATTTTTGTTGTTTTCTGGACGTGTCAATCAATCTTTATAACTCGAAATCTCCTGCTTGGGAACCTATACAAGTTGAAGTTACGGTATAAATACCTCTATAAGTCAAAGTTTCATCCAGGTAAACCTTTGTATGTCAACATTTAAGAAGTTAAAGGATCAGAACCGAACGAAATGAGGCGTTAAATGCTCATGTTAATGCTAGTGGTGTCTCAGTGAGTATCTGTTAGGTCTTGATCAGCAAGCAATTAAGTGTTTCATATGTTGGCGAAGTGAAAATGCTACTGAAATGAAGCGTCAGTTAGATCTGACCTTCAATGTCTCGAAGTTTCACATTATTAATCTCAGTAAGTCGAAATACAGTATTCGGTATCCCGACCTGAGCCATAGATGCCTAATGACCATAACATAAATTCAAATGCAAAAATTTAAGAGGTAATTGCGAATATTAAAATAAGAAAGAAGTTCCTATTAAACGTGGTTGATATTCCGCTTCATTCTGGAGATACAGTGTTTCCAACTTGGAGCCTAATGTCGACGACCAACAGTGGGAAGAAAATGAATAATGCTTGATAAATCAGAAACGACACATTGAATAAAAGATTTGTTTTCGGAAATTTGTTTCTAACAACACTGTTGATATCAGGAGTGAAAACACAATGTTACTGGGTTCTCAGTGTTGCCAACCTGGTGAAACATTTAAATTTTTCAAATGGCACTACGTCGTGTTATTGGGTATTTAGAATCCTCTAGTGATGATAAACAACATACACGAAGCATACGCCGCAATATTACAAACTATGGATAAGGCTTAATGAATTCAATTGAGTTTTAAGGCCTTTAGGCAACTTTAGCTCAGGACGGATGGATGATGATGGAATGAATTGGTGGAGTAAACGGGAGAACTCCGAGAAAACACACCCACACGGTGTTTGACCACCACTAAGTCCACATGGCATGGCCAGATATCGATCCTACGACCATTAGCACCAGACCTCTCTGGCATGAGATGAAATATCCTAATACAATGCGTAGTTTGTAAGATCACGAAAACCTTTCTGCCTTATCCATAGTTTGCATCACCGTGATGTGTTCTTTACGAATGTTATCATCACTAAAACATGCAAAATAATTAACAACATAACGTAGTGCCATTTGAAATTTTTAAACATTATTCCACATTGGCAATACTGATAACTCGGTGACATCGTGTTTTCACTCCTGATATCCACCATGATGTTGGAAACGAATTTTTCATTGAACGCACCTTTTCTGATTTATCAAGGAGTAGCTGATTACCCGGCGCTGCCCGCGTATTTATTTATCCCAATCTTCTATTAGACAGGAAAAGGAATGAATTCTATCGATGTCATTTTGGACATTTTATTTTTCACCCCTCATCACCTCCCATGCCGATGAGTACTGAAATTGGACTTAAACGGCATTGGGAGTGTGAGTGTTACTATTCATCTCAGCGACCCCGAAAACTATAGATTCGATATTAATGTCGGTCGTTTTAGATAATTTTACATGTATTATCTCTTCTCACCCGTACAGTATTTTTTACAGAAGTGATGTGTCTACAAAGTTTGAAATTGTTCCAGGCGTTTCAGACTTATGCTCCAGGCGTTCCAGAGTACATATTGTTAGGCGTCGACTTTGGGCTCCAAGTTGGAAACCCTTAAATTTTTGCCGTGCATTTTTGCTACACCTTCCATACGATCATACGCAGTGTGTAACAAAATTCAATAGACAAACTTCGGCGATGGAAGTACAGTTCATAAAAATATAAGGGAAAAAAAAAGTAGTGACCGGTGTGGAAATTCACCCAAATTTCGGAGCTACAGGCTGGCGAAGCGTAAGAAAATGAATTTTTGGAGCTTGAAATTCCCAATACCTGGAACAGTATAGCTGAGGAGGCATGGTAGCGTCATAAACTTCAAACTTCGAAAATACATGCAAAATTGTGGAAGTGGTTGCGCAGTGAACCCGGATTGTCTTAGGTCGAAATAAGTATTTATTAGACGATTTTCCGTATGAGTAAATATGACATACGTAATCACCACCATCCAAACTACAATGGCATTCGCTCTCGTTGATATCAAATGAACAAAATCATTCGTTGAAAGTACATAATTCTTATCCCTGTTCGCTATAGAACCACTAATTTCTTTTAAAATTCTTTGTCATATCAAAGCTGTTTTGCATATCGACTTTCCGCAGAGGGATTATTGTTACCTGCTGGAAATTCTTCCTATTCGTTCTCATTTTGACCCACCATTACTTCAGAGAATTTCTGGAAATCCCCTACTTCCTGAGAGAAATACATTACATCCACATTACAACTCCGAAATATGCATTTTTGGATAAACAGGTTTGAAGTCTCTGACGATACCATGCCACCTCAGCTCTACTGTTAAATTTATTGGAACTATCAAGCTCCTAGCTTTCGCCAGTCTGTAGCTCGGAAACGCAGCGGAATTTCCACCTCGGTCACCAATATTTAGATTTTTAAAATATTTCCTTCTATGTATACTTTCTTTCTGTAGCTCCAAGGTTGTCAGTTGACTTTTGCTACACCTTATGTGTAGTTTTTCTTGGCTCTTTTTTAAAATGTGTGCTGAACAATTACTGACATTGTGTTTCTAGAAATAAGAAAATAGGATGTATTTTGTCTGTTTTTATCGCATTTTTTCAAAACAGAAAGATTCAGAAGAAATTAACTCTCTGCATCTGACTGAACTACATTTACGGGGAATAAGAAACAAGAACATGACGCACGGGCGATGAAGACAAAGAATTGTCAGACGAGAGTAGGGGGTGTCGGTAGTTTAGGCTATTTTGGTTTCTTCTATTTTAGTTACAGTATTGATAGAGAACTAACCGCCCATGGCGCCAACAAGTACGCAGAAGACAATGTATGCATACTAATGATGCAACGTCACGCACACACATGCAAGAATGGTACCTCCTTCCAGTTTTTTGGGGGGGGCGTACTGAAGATGAGTTCCTGGGGTCTGGACAAACACTGCATATAGACGAGTTGATTATGCAGAAAAAAAATTAAATAGCTGACTGGAAGACGAGATCGAATGAACTTGCATTCCCAGACTAAGAGTACAAGAGAGAGGGGAGAAGAAGCCCAGCTTGGAAGCGAGATGCTCAAAGCTTATTGTTTCTGTAACATTTGATGCAGTAAGACGTGCTAAAGAGATCTTTGCTTAACACTGGATTCTGAGGTATGTACAGAGATTTTGTACTAGGCTATGTAATATGTAGCATGTGTACGTGTGTATTTGTAAAAAAGTTGTTGTTGTTTTTTAATATTTGTTTTTTAAAAAAAGAAAAGATATAAAAAGATGAATGTCCTATAGAAATATGAAGTGCATAGGACAAAATAAGAAACCCACTTTAACGTACTTGTATATTTGTAAATATGGAATAAGAATAATAAACTGGCAAGACCTCGTGTTGCGACTATGCTAAAACAGGGACGCAATCGAGGTTACCTACACGTTAAAGTGGGCTGCGAACCACAATGAATTTAAATGTGTTTATTTACGGCTTTTAGGCATTGAAGGCTGAGAGCGGGATAGGGGAGGGGAAAGTGGACCTATGTTGAAAGTACCATCCTGGCATTTTCCTGGTCACAACATTGCCTCGCATCACGTAGAGTACTTTTGTTATCTTCTCTGGAGCTTGACGTAGCGTCGGTGTTACTAACTCCAGTAAGGCAATAGACGTTTCTGACTTAAATCGCGGTTTTAAATTTTAGAGATAAGGGTAGGTTGTATGGGATAACATAAAAAATGTCTTAGCGCGCCGGTATTGAAATTTTGAACACGTTTAAGTCAATTTCAATTTAATAGGCGATTTTACTTACTTTTATTAGCAGCGTTTATTTTCATTTTTAGGTGTTTGCCTCCCACTAAACATGACGCCTGGCGCTCTTGTCCCCTCCCCCTCTTCCTAGATCCGGCAATGGCACTACCCAAAGTAACGAGTTACAACGAGGGTACGGAGGTCACACTTAGTATTGATTATAAGTGTTCTGCCCGCAGGCAGGTCCTGGCTTGCAGGAAGGTGAGTCGATGGTGATTTCCCATTACACTCCATCGCATGAAGACGATGTTCTAAGGACGGGACTTACAATTTAACATAGGCTTCGAACCACTAGTGTCCTCACCAGAAATCGAATCCCGGATCCCTTTATTACAAAGTCAGCGAGCGTAAAAGTGCAGGTCGAAGTCTTTATTTTTGTATGAGAACATTCAAAAAAGTTTAAATAGTTAGAAATATTTTCTGCATGTACTAAATTATTTTGTGGAAGAAAGTAAATCCTATACCATTACAGACATGTCACAGCGTTCTGAAACATATGTTGCGATACATTTAAAATACTAGAGTCGAAAATCGTCGACGTGTATTTCATACATAAATCGCATGAGTAATTTTCCGTTCATTTTAATCACAATCCAAATCATAGCACAAATAAGAAAGGATTTCTCAGCAATATCAAAATATTCAGATCAATCCAAAACATTCATTATTTAAGAAACTTGTGGCTACAGCTACCTCATGTTATTCTGATGCAGACACATTTAGCCCAAGGGAATATGAAGAAGTTTCTAAACTCTTTCAGTACATCTGTCACACTTCCAGTTTCTTTCTGTTAGTAATCAGTTCTAATCACATTTTAAAGTTCTGTGGTTCAATGGCTTTTGTGACCTGACGCCCGTTTGACAACATGTGCAATTAAACTTGTTAGAAAGTGCATATATTTTCTGCGAAGTTTATAAACTTATTGTATGTAACGTAAGGAAATAAATGAACACAATAGAACAATTCCTTCTCAATAATGTGTTCACTGTTACGATTACGTCCTTTCTTGTTTTCTACATATTTAAGGAGTAAAGGAAGGGGAGCAATAATCATGAAGAAGCTTCTGTTAAACTTAAGAAGGGAAATGTGATATTTGTCTTTCCATCCCTAAGAATAAAAAAGAAAAGACTAACCTACTTCGCTAACTATCGCTTAGTCCGCATTCTATGCCCATAAAGAATGTATTCAAAAGCGGGTTGAATGTTGTACAGGCCTATGATCGTACAATCGAGCATTTATTGGTAATTTATTAGAAATTGGCATTTGTGTAATTAAGTATATTTTATTTCAAACCCTATCAACAAAAATGTACGTCACTTACCACAATGTTTCATTGAATTAAAAATTCCAAGAATAATAAAATCTGTTACTATTAAACGTACTTTAGCAACGGTAATACAACACTATATGTGATACATAGAAATAATCTTATTTAAACGTAACATATTTTTAATTTTCAAATTTCTATTTCTATTACAACAGATTTTGAACAATCAATTTGTGATTAAATCGAACCTAAGTACATTCCATTTTGTATTCTATTACATAAATAGAAATAAAAACTCCCATGGAAATTCCTGTATTCTGTGTTTACTTCCGCACTAAAACAACGGCCTAAGCCAATTATGTGAAAGGCCTTAAATATATTTTCTTTTAAATCTCACTAATCCATATTAACATGTTCGAAACAGCTGCTCAGATCGCTGCAATTCAATCAAGATCTTACTGTATCAGAATTTCCAAATATTATTCTATTGGGTACGTGCAAAAGTTCTACCGATTTTTGTAGCTTCCGGTGTAACTAAAACCACGCATGTCTATTTATTTATGAAGAAATTATTCACCTTTCCTCCATGCTCAAGAAACCCAGGAAATATAGACTCCACGACATTATTTCGTAATCTAACACATGATATTTTATCAATATCATCCTCTCGGAAATGTTGAGAACATAGACACTGTGCATTTGGATTACAGTTTTTAATACCAATAAATTTGATCCAAGCCTCGTGAATGCATTTCTTTTTCGTATCCTATAATATAAAATGTGAGTTTATTAGCAACAAAAATATACAAAATATTTCCAATTACAAAAATTGATTTTCACACTTATGTTTACATTTGAAGCGCATGGGGCAAGATAGTTTTCTATGCCACACTTTGGTGCAAAACGAGTTAACAGTTGTTGCAACATGCTCATACGTGGCAATATTGACTGCCGCTACAGGCTTCGAAATATCTTCATAAATGGCAACATTGCTGGCATATGCTCTAAAGTTCCTTCTTGCCCCCAGTCATTCCACGGAATAATTTCAGCAAGAAAGTCCAATGCCACATTCTGAAGTATCATCTCGGATTCCCGCACAAGTAGGCAGATTTTTTTAAAAAATATTTGTAGCCTTTAGGCATCTAAAGCTCAGTCCGGGATAGGGGAGGGGAAAGGATATGGAGAGGTGTCGGCTAGGGCTAAGTTGAAGGCAACATACCGACATTTGTCTGGTGTGACAGAGGAAAAGCCCTGGAAAACCTGTCAGGAAGGTTGGCCGCTGGAATTGAGCCCATGACCTCCTAAAAGCTACACCAACTCCCTGGCACTGAGCTACGGCGGCTCGGTAACAAGTACGCAGAGAAACAGTGCAGGAAAAAGGATGTTTCACAAGGAAAAGTAAATATTCTGGGAGGTGATTGTACAGGAAAAGTACAGCAATAAACATATATGTTTTAAGACTTCATTTCAGAGATATATTTATACACGTGTAGGCCTATAATGATTTTGCAAGGGTGACATGTGATATCGTTGTCTGAAGTACTAGCAGTAGAGAAAGTCACAACAAAACTGAAGGAACATGTTACCGGACACTATAGGTCACAGTTGGTATGCACATGTTTGATAGCAAGTGCTTGAAAATGTCTTCATACATCTGCGGGCCCTCACTAGCAATAACTGGGAACAATGACTAGGTTCCTGGCGGACATTCTTGTTGCCACCCTCCAGCGTATGTGATATAATATGGATGGAGCACCATGCTACTTGACATGCAAAGTGACTCGCTGGCTTAACAGAATACCCGTGTTGGTGGATAGGACGCTTTGGCCTCTTTCAATGGCTTCCTAGATCCCCAGACTTAACCTACATAGACTATGATGTTTGGGGATGGCTAAAAAGGAAGGTGTACGAACGTACGATGAACACACCAGAGGACCTTCGGGCTCGCATAACGGCTGCAGCGGACGAACTTCATCTCAACACAGAAGCATTGCGCTAATATACCCAATCATTGCTAGTGAGAGCGTGCAAGGGTATGGAGACTAATAAGACATTTCCGAGTACCTGTTCTGAAACACGTGCATACCGGTGATGACTCACAGTGTGCTGTAACATATTATTTTACTTTGCTGTGATTTTCTTTAATGTTAGTGCTTAAGACACCGATATCACTTGTCACCCTTGCAAAAATTTTATGTAAGTATATATCTGAAATGAAGTCTTAAAACATACATGTTTAGATGAACTTTTTTGCTGTACTATTCTTGTACAATCACTTCCCAGAATATTTACCTTTCCTCCTGAAACACCCTGTATAAGTGATATTAAAAGTTACCTATGAGCAAGTGAAGAAGAATTTGTGTCCTCTTCTCCTGAAGCATTCTCATTTTACTTAAAATCATAAAAATGTGGCGTAGTACTATCTTGCTCCATGCCCTTCAGTAGTAGTGTTCTCACTTGGCGTCACTTTCTTGAAAATGGCACGATTTTCCCGTACCTGGCTGATAGCAAGGAGTCGATTTTCCAGGGCTGTATGATATGCTGTGTCGCCGTGTTTGTTTATAATGTATAAAAGGTTACGGCACATTTTTTCATCCCCTTCGTGAAAGGCTATGAGCATATTTCGCATCCCTGTCAGTGGCGTAACAAGAGCAGGTGAGGCCCATAGACAATGATGGTAGTGGGCCCTTAGCTTGAAAAGTACAAGGAAGCTTGAAAAGTACAAGTGGTATCAGGACTAAGTTTTAAAAGTTGTATTTAACAAATAAAGATTTTGAGATAAACACTATAATAATGGAATATTTCTGTTAAATAACTATTGAACTCGACTTGCTTATTTAGTATACATATCTCTTTGTTAGAGAATAGCTGAAAAAACTAGAGATACTGGAACTTTAAGGAATTGACATTCTTCTTAATAAAATTTATGTTTTTGAGAAAAACACACAATGGTTGATGATAGCGTTAATTTTCCATTACTTGATCCAGCGGGCAGGAGTACGTTTGAAGAACTCAAAAAAGACATCATAAGACGTGGAAGAGTTTTAAAGAAAATACAAGACGTTAGTCTTGTATGTTAGTCAATTCCACGTCTTGTATGTTCTTCTCTGTGTTCTTCAAGTTTACTCCTCTCTCCTGCTTTCTGCTGTGTATGTTTACAAAGTGGGGATTAAAGTGAACACTTATGGTCTTTCATTGCCGCAAAGTTGTCAACTAACTTTTCTTTATCCTACTGTATAGCAGTCTCATTTTCTATTGAAATAATGGTCAAGTTATCAAGTCTTTCTTGAGACATAGTAGACCGTAAAAAGGACTTGATTATTTTTAACTTTGAAAATGATCTTTCAGCAGAGGCAACTGTCACAGGTAATGTCAGGAACAAGACGTAAGCAGCAGTAACCTCTGTTAAAGAGCTTGCCATTCTAGATGTTACAAGTAAATCAAACACTTCACTTGCTGTAGTCAAAATTTCCAGACTTTCTTTAAATTCATTTCTAAAAGAGATTATATCATTTATCAAATCGTTACCTATGTCTTCAGTATAAATTGTACACAGAAGGCTGCTTTTTTTTTTTTTTTGCCATACTTAACAAATACACTCCTACACTTAAATCTACTGAAATGGACTGTAGTTCTTTGGAAACCTTATTTAAACGAGAAAGAATTTCCTCCCATACCATGAATGAACAGAACTATGAATTCAAAACTTTCTAATTTCAAGCGCAGAGATTTGGCATTACTTGGCTCCTTAGATCTTAGAAGTAAGCACTATTTTGCTCAGAACTTGTAAAACATCTTTATAACGACTTTTCAAAGCCCTAACAGCCTCAATACGTGAAGCCCATCGGGTTGGGCACAATCTTTTTAATGTAAGTTTCTGAAAACTATTTTCAGAACCGAAAGCTATTTCTGCCCAACGGAACTAGCAACTCCTGAAGAAATTATAAATTTAATCCACATCATCAAAAAAGACTGTAGCTTCTATTACTGTGTTAACAGAATCACTAATCACAAGGTTAAGATTATGAGACGAACATTGTACGTAAGGTACAGGAGCAGAGGCAACAAAATATTTTAATCGCTTCTGTACACCGGTGTATGCCCCACTCATAACAGATGCTCCATCATAACACTGCCCTCTACATTTTTGTATGTTAAGTTTCCACTTTTTTTACAGTAGTACATAGAACATTAAACAAGTTTTCAGCATTTACTGTCTCAATATTAATGAATCCAAGAAAGCTTTCATTAATATTCCAAATTTCTCTTTTAAAATCTGCCTTAATCCACCTAATTACAATACTTAATTGATCGCGCCCTGTAATACCACTGATTATGTCTAAAAGCACATAAAAATATGGAGCACTTCTGATGGCTTCCGGGATATGAGACCGAGTAGCATCACCTATCAACGTAATAACATCATTTTGAACCTAAGAATTAAGATACTTAACTTTATGCGCAGAACGATTTAATAATTATTGTAACACTGAATCAAACGAGCTACAAGATACATAATGCTAAGAAAATTTCTACCTTCACAAAATCCTAAGCTAACACTTTCTTCATGGCCACGAAATGGCAACCCAAGCACAGAAAGAGTGAGCATGATGGCAACGATCCTCTGTAATATTTTCCTCCAGAAGTTGGTCTCTTTACGGAATTGCAGTTCCTGTTGCTTGTCGATGATGTTTCCTTTCTTCCACGAGTCAAATACTTCCAAGGACTGTCGATGAAAGACAGATATCTAATGCCGACGAATCTTTAAAAATAGATGTTTGCTTTCGCCCCTTACTCCGTTAATCCACTCTCAACACATGTCAGGTAATGACCGATCACCAAAAAGCCAATATACCTCGCAGTATGGAGCTTTCAGTCAATGAGAATAGCACAACCATTTCCTGTGAATTTGTAGTCCACCTGCTGTTACCCAGGAATAATGTTTTGTTGAGAAAACAGGTCTATTCTGTTTCTTTACTTTAAATGGACCAGTGGGTTGGCACGGACCATGTTCAATTATGAGGTGTTTTAGTTCGTTGCTTGTAATCATAGCTGGATAGTGTCCCCTATCAGTTGGATATTTTCGATGAATATAAAACAAAACCAACTGGGATTCACTAGCGTCTCCAACACCAATGCTTGTATCTTCATCACTTTTGCTGCTAGCAGCACGACTTCCCTGCTCTTTCGATGCAGCCACACTTTCTTCAGCTCCATTATGTTGACTACACTCGTCCATTTCAACTTCAATTTGATGAGCAAAATCTTCAAGTCCTGGGACATTGGCACATTATTCATCATTGCTGACTACGCCTTCTTGGCCTTGATCATGTTCAGCTTCAGAGCTACCTGTATCTTGTGTAAATGGAGAGAGAAACGTCGTCAATTTCGGTGCTTTGGCGACAGACTTCTGTATCTTTTCTTCCCTCTGTTTTCGCTTTTGGGCTCCAGACAAATATGTTCACTTCATCTCAGAAGAAACATTTAGAAGGCTGAAAGAAACAAAAGAACCTTATGCAAATATACTTGAATAGCTATGTCCGTACAGAAAAGACTACACTATTTAAAAATGTAGCATAAATATTACAAGATACATTTCACGACATATAGGTCCTACTCAATTGATTCTGCCGCGTAGACAAGCGTCTCCCATGGAATTCGCCTTTGTACTCGATCTTCCAAGTGAGTGCATGTATTGTTGGGAGATCAGGTGATAAAAGTCAGAAATATAACCTTAAGGTATCAACAATCGTATAGCAAGCAGTCTTGAACTAACACGCGATGGAAGTTAAACAGTAGCACTACCACCCTTTGACATTCTTCGCCCCGCTCATATGTTTGGGCATAGCCTGGAACCCTAAAAATGTGTCCATTTCGGTGCACCGTGCACACGTTACACATACCCAAGGGCGCCTATGTTGTGATTTCGAGAGGGGGACAAGGATAAAGCGACAGTTTTTCTATGATTTTCTAAAAATCATAAACATGTTAATCACGAGAATACCAGGTATTTACTAAATTAAGGGCGCAAAAACTTAAAAAAAAAAACATGTCATGAAGTGCATTGAACCTACCTTAAAGTATACTGGAATTTGATTGGGAATGCTTAAAAGAGTATAATAATGACTTAGTAAACTTTATTATATTATTTTTGAAATATTTGTCATATGTCTCTCTTGTAAAAAAAACTGTCCTACAATATCCGTGGTTCACTAAAGACATTATCAGGGAACTCAAGGTAAAAATAATTTAACATAAAAAGTCTACATACAGAATTGAAAAATTGAAAATTCCAAACTCTACTATCAGGAATTTGTTCGATTTTGTAAAATTATGTCCTTTTAGCACCTTTCAAAAGCCTTGTTCGATTGTGTAGGGAATTCAGGAAAGAGAAAAATAGCCTATAAGACCTTTATATCAATTTTTGTAATTATATCAATAATGATACAGGTCAACTGTGCAAATTTATTACAAATAAAACAAAATATCTTCCCCCAAATATATTAAAACTTGAAGGTTGGGATTTGTGTGACTATAAAGAAATAGCGAATACGTTTTTATAGTATTTGCTATCAGTATTT
Organism: Lepisma saccharinum; assembly: GCA_022664845.1. Lineage (NCBI taxonomy): Eukaryota > Metazoa > Arthropoda > Insecta > Zygentoma > Lepismatidae > Lepisma > Lepisma saccharinum. Next base: position 14,510 of record JAGDQP010038035.1, read on the forward strand.
ATATCCTCTTCCTAACCGTTCAACAATTTTGATAGTAATTCTAGAGATTACGAAGAAATTGGAATACTGTCTGTTGAAAAAATATATTTGAATGCAATAGAAAACGCTGTCAAGAATCTGAAATACAAAACGACAGTTGGGTCTGATGGAATACCCTCCCATATAGTCAAAGGATATATTCTCATATTTAAATATCCCCTATTGATTGCGTTCAACTTGGAACTAAAAACGTGTATTTTCCTAACAAATGGAAATCTGCTTTATTTTGTTCTATATCTAAAACAAACGACAAACGAGAAATTACCAACTACAAACCTATATAGCAATTTTACCAGTCCTTGAACAGAAGACTCTTCTTCATCTCTTCTTTGGACAGTACTTATTGTTCAAAGCTTTGAATACGAAGTACAGTACGGTGTCTGTTAGAGCTACCCTATTGAGTACAAAGGTGTCCAAAACAAACACGGCACCTCTAAGATAAAATGAAACTAACCTAGCCTAACCATATATTCCTATGGAGGGGAAGAGAACTATTAATAGTGAAAGAAATAAAAATTTACCGGGAAGATACAAGGTACAAGAGACATCAAGTTATAATTAGGTCAACTACAATAAAAGTTGAAAAAATGAGCGAAATCGAGTAAAATATGGTAGAGCCGTGTGAGTAATGCCGGAATATTTCCCCCGGCAAGTTTTTACTTTGACTAGAACAGTGACAGGAACCGTAATGTACTTGTTGTTTCTTTTATTTTAATATTAATTACAAGGGCAATTTATGCTTTTAGATGCATTTTAAAGCATAAATGACCCTTGTACTTAATGCATAAAAATATAACAATAAATACATTTGCATAGGTGCAACTCACGGTTTCACTCGGTCAGTGTTCTAGCCACAGTAAAAACTTGCCATTTTCCCCCGCCTAGGTTGGGACGATTTCGCATCCTGTGTGACAGATTCGACTTCGTTATGAACTATATGAATCGTTCTAATCACCTGCCTGTACCTTGAACATTACATGTGGGCAGGGTTCTAGAACTGGCCCGCCTCACAGTCCACCACCCAGAGGACAAGTTTCGAGGAAACTGACTCTCCAGGAAACTAATTCTCTCATAAATATGTTGATTTCTTCAACATATCAATAATAAAACTCAATTCTGGAGAGTCAGTTCCCTCCTGACTCGTGAATGGATTTCCTGACAAATATATGTAAACCAAATACCTCTCTATAGTACACTTCCTTTAACAGTTTAATACTAATTCCCGTTAATTATATTTCTTACCTCAGTATGTCATCAGTCTTTAATATAAAAATTATATTGAAACAATATAAATAAACTTTGCCGCTACGAATACACTCCCGCCGGCCGTAGTCTAATTCACTCCACAGTATAGTATAAACCCAGTTCAAACACTCGTGAATATGAACACAGTATAGAAAATCCAAGAATAACATATATAATGTAGAAAATAGCAGAAAAGTGCCGCTGTAACTACTCGGTCATTTTTACTTATAAAGATCCATGGTTGAATGACAGCCTACTGAAAAATGGTCTGTACAAATTTGGCCTCACTATGAAACTTAGTAGGTAGGAGTAGGTTAGAAGCGATCCAGTCGTTAATTTTAATAGGAGTACCTGCCTACCTGGGGGCCCCTCACCATTTGGACGGGGCTCGGGGCCCGTGGCCTTTGTCCACCTTGTCCACACACAAGTTACGTTACTGATCCCTATTTATAAAGGACTACGGACACATTTTCCAGTCCTTATTTAACATAACACACATTTCATAAAAGGCTACGGCACCTTTTTTGCAACTCTTATTTAATATAGTAGAGACTACACAGGAATATAGACTAGTTACACCCTTCAACACTATGAAAGGCTACGACCCCTATTTAACATAGCAGAGATTACGCCCTCCAACACTATGAAAGGCTACGTCCCCTATTTAACATAGCAGAGATTACGCCCTCCAACACTATGAAAGACTACGTCCCCTATTTAACATAGCAGAGATTACGCCCTCCAGCACTATGAAAGGCTACGATCCATCACCTATCTAAAATAGCAGAGATTAAAACCCACATAGTGCACAAGGCCGCTATCCATCCCCTATTTTAATATAACATAGATTAACCCTACACAGAACCATAGCAGAGATGGACTACAAATCCTTACGGCCCCATTTTTCATCCCCTTTTTTAACATAGATGAGATTTAACCCCCAGATTCTATAAAAGGCTACGACCCCTATTTAACATAGCAAAGGTTACACAGCCAACGGGTTAACAGGTACATTGCAGCCCCTATTTAACATAGTAGAAATTACTCACATTTTCGCAACCCCTATTTAAGATAGCAGAGATTTAACCCCACATCGTGCACAAGGCTACGTAGCTACAGAGGCTACAATTTATTCCCTATTTAACGTAGCAATGATTTCATAAAAGGATACGAAGCTCTTTTTTAACCCTTATAGAGGCTACGATCCAGCCCTTATTTATAAAAGACTACGGCACCTTTTTGAAAAGCCTATTTAACATAGCAGAGATTAGACCGGTGTATAATATCGTGAAAGGGTACGAAGTTTATTTTGCAACACTTATTTAACATAGCAGAGATTTCATAAAAGACAACGAAGCCTTATTTAACACAGCAGAGATTATAACAGAAATCTGAAGTCAGTTTCTACACCACACACTAAACAGATGTCAAATATTTTAACAGTGTACATCTCGTAAACGACTGAACATATCGAAGTTCTGTTTTCACCATCATAATTTATCTAAATCCAAAGTTTGGTGATTAGATAAAATTTTGGCAATTATTAACCATAAGCCCCGATATATCGAAAACGGCTCAAACTATAGCAAAAATAAATCGAAAAATCTCCCTTAACAAACTCCTTGTCGAAATTCCGAAGTTTGGTGATGATCTGACAAAATTTTGGCAATAAGACAACATTAGCCAAAGCTTAACGATCAATTATTTAACCTTGTATATCTCTTAAACGACTAAACATACTGAGATTCTGTTTTCACATTTGGTATAAGGGCGTTGAATACTACATGTGAATAAGTTGGTAACCTCGAGGTCAAAGGTGAAATTTGAAGACAGTTTGCAAACTTCGCCACCGGGGCCGTAGAATAATAAAACTTATAACGAAATTTATTTTAGTTCCGAGATTGTCAAATGTGAAAACTACTTTCTACCTATTGCCGCTTCCAAGATATGGTGGTTCGAATTTTGTCGAATTTCGACATTTTAGTCGCAGAAATGAAAAACTCGCAGATTATATGTTATTTGGATCGGTAATCCAAAATACGAAATTTGCTTCTCTCTACCACCTACCCATTTCAAGATATAGCAATTCGAATTTTGTTGAATTTTAACATCTTAGACGCAGAAAATGAGAAACTTGCAATTTATATGTTATTCGGTCGGTGATGCCGAATATGAAATTTGCTTCTTTCTACCATCTATTCTTTCCAAAACATAGCGGTTCGAATTTTGCTCTTTTGGTCTTAGAATTGAGAAACTCGCAAGTTATGTTATTCGACTCAATAATGTTGAATGTGACATTTGTTTCTCTCTACCTATTGTCGCTTCCAAAATATGACGGTTTGAATTTGTCGAATTTTGACATTTTAAACACTGAACTGAGAAACTCGCAGATTATATGTTATTCAAGTCGGTAATGTAAAATGTGAAAATTTGCTTCTCTCTACCAGATACCCTTCCAAGATTTGGCGTCTCTTTTGGTCCCAGAACTATGAAACCCTCAAATTACACGGTAATTCCAAACTTATTTCTACTTACTGTCGCTTTCAAAATAT